>APFE031758134.1:321175-333594 GCA_000404065.3 Pinus taeda | reverse complement strand
TTGGCTGAATTGGAGTTCGAATGAGGGAGATATCACTCATTTAAAATCAGCTCTTTTTCTAGAAAATTTCGTGACGGCAAGAAAGTGGAAATAGATTGGTGTGCTAGCCAAGAACCTGTATGCACTTGAGGTACAAGATGCATGCAAAGCCTTGAGGAGCAAGGCAAAGATTAGAGACTTGGTGGTTGAGAGGGAGGGTATAGTACCTCTCAACATGCAAAGCCAGAAGAAGTCTCAGACAATTGTGGAGGAGCCACGATTGGTGCAACAGCTTCAGGGGGTTGTGGAGTAGCCACAATAGGGGAAGCTGAGAGGATATCAAGTAGAAACATCTACTCATGCAGAGACCTCCAGTAGGGGGAAACTTCGAGCCAAGTGGGAAGAGGAGTCACATGCAGCCATACCTCCAGGTAGGAGGTGGGGCGATATAGAGTGATCGTCCCAAGGAGGAGGGGCAAGATCCTTGAGGTACCCAACCTCTTAGATGAGACCATGCTACGGGAGACCTAATGTGGAGTAGCAGGAACAGACTAATTGGGTAGAGATAGATGTGGATGGAGCGCTAGAGAGAGTGACAGTGCAAGGAATCCCAGGATAGCGCATAGATAGCAGGCTGCAGCAATGCGAGAAGCACAAGTGTTTTGCACAGTCCTAGGTGGCACAGAGAGGTGTACAATGGTGCGAGATGCATGGAGATGTTGCAGTAGCACAGATGTCAGAGAGGGAGCACTTCTCAGCAACAGGTAGAGCTTTAGCATCAGAGTATGTTCCTAGCCCAATAGAGTGGTCAGTTTGAGTGTTTTCGTTCCAAGTGTTGTTGGAGCAAGTGGATTAGGTAGATGTGTTGCATGCAGAACATTCCAGAGTTACAAGATCGGGTTCGAGAGGAAGCCTTTCTTGTTGAGAGAGAGTGTTGAAAAATGTGCAACAAGAAATGTTAAATTTAAAATGTGCTAAAAATAAGACTCCTAAAAATAGCATGTCTAAAAATAGCAGTTTGGCCAGTGAGATCATTGGCCACATTAGATGAGAGGTGAAACTACTAAAAATAGAAAGTTCTAAAAATAACATTTCTGGGTCCCGTCCTATTTATAACAGTCCTTGGTCTATCTATAGGAAGTAAATTTGAATTTGGTCTTACTAGCAGTTTGGAATATTAATTAATTAATCTCCATGAGTTAATTAGTTATGGAAAATTAAACTTGAAGTCTTTGCGAGAACATGCAATAATTTCTCCACTAATTGGGGAATGTGTCCTTGATTTGCTCCACTGATTGAGAAATTAAGGATGAGTTCTATAATGAGAGAATCAGTTGACTTAGTTCTAACTAGTCAAGTCCAGTTAGATTATTTTAACAGTTGTCAAAATAATAAAATATAGTTTGTTGATGCTTGCATGCATGAGATAACTGTGTATTCACTCATGGATAACTGATGCATGTCAGTTCTGTCAGAGACCCAGTTGAGATCAAATGTAGGACAATGTACTATCAGTTGGATGAATATTTTTCCTATAAAGGAAGCTCATCCATGATGAGGATTTATCTCCTTCAGGTTTGTGCAGTTATTCTAGAGGTGAGTGTTGTGTGTGAGGTGAGAATCACACAAGCTGCAGCTGGAGGACCCAGGAAAAAATGTGCATAGAAATAGGAGGCTTAAAGGGCAGAGGAGAAGGTTTGTGAGAAGCCTTTGACTGTCTACGAGTAGCAAATGGATTGTACTGAGAGCTGGATAGCTTTCGAGCTAAGGCTTTGTGTAATCTGAACTATATTTCCACTTGTATGATAATACAAAGATGGGGTTTTAGGTAGGTGCTTTCCCCGAGTAAATTCTTTTGCGTTATGTGTGATTGATTACTTCTTATCAGTTATATGTGTTCTTATTGATGGTGCTCATGGTTGATTAAGCTTCCGCTAAATTGTTTGTAGAAGTAGATCAAGTGTTTTTCTTTAGTACATTGCATTACCAAGTGATCTACAGGTGGGAAATTTCTACATGGTATCAGAGCTAGTTGATTTGTAGAAAAAGTTCTACATGGTATTAGAGCTAGCTGATTTGTAGAAAATTTCTACAAAGTTTGATGAGGAGAATGCAATGAGATGTTCTCTTGAGAGGGAGCTTCAGTTGCAACCAGATTGGGATCTTTTAGCTCGAAAGGAAGAGCCTTGGTAAGTTGTGGAGCAGCCACAAGTTGAGGAGCAGAGAGTGGAGACAACCACTCAAGTAGAAACATTTAGAGAAGGAAGGAAAAGAACTAGAGAAGCTAAGATATTATTGCATGATGCTAGAGATAATGTAATGACACTCACTTCACAGTGCAGGCAAAGAATGTCACTTGATTGGTACACTGGCTACATGGCTCTAATGACTCAGCTTGTAGAGATTGAGCCATCCTCTTTCGAGGAAGTAGTATAGAAACATGTATGGGATGATGCAAAGGTAAGGGAATATGATTCTATTTTCAAGAACAATGTTTAGGAAGTGGTCCCAAGACCAAAAGATAAATCAGTGGTGGGTTTGAGATGGATCTTCGAGGTAAAGCATGTACCAGGCAGAAGCATAGAGAAGTACTACAAGGCTAGATTTGTGGCCAAGGGATTCTCTCAAGTTGAGGGGATTGATTATGAGGATACCTTTGCTCCATTAGCAAGGTAATCATCCATTAGATCAATTCTAGCACTAGTTGCACAGATGGGGTGGAAGATCCACCAGATGGATGTAAAGACAACATTCCTCAATGGATTTATTGTGTAGGAGGTGTACATCGAGCAAACAGAAGGTTTTGAGACCTTTGACTGAGAGTCACATGTGTGCAGACTCAAGTGAGCATTGTATGGACTCAAGCAAGCACACCGTGCTTGGTACACCATGATCAACAACTATCTCATCGGGTTTGGATTCACCAAAAGTGAAGTAGATGAAAACATTTACCATAATGTGGTATAAGGTAAATTATTGATTATTTCCTTGTATGTTGATGATTTGATTTTAACCGGTGATGAGAAGTTGATCATATCTTGCGAGGAGGAACTTGTAAGAGAATTTGAAATGAAGGACATGGGACTCATGCACTACTTACTCGGTTTGGAAGTATGGAAAGGAGATGGGGAATTGTTTGTCTCTCAAGGAAAGTATGCAAATGAGATACTGAAGAATTTCTACATGGAGAGTAGAAAACCCATGGAGACTCCTCTAGCAACCAACTAGAGGAAAGAGGATGCCACTTCAGGTGAGGAAGTGGAAGCTACCATTTATTGGTAGCTTGTGCGTTCTCTAATGTGTCTTGTGAACACATGACCATATATCTGCTATGCATACAACTAGCTGAGTCAATCTATGGTTAAGCCAACCAAATTATATTGGAAAGCAATTAAGCATGTTCTTCGGTACCTTAGAGGTACTATCCAGTTTGGAGTATGGTACAGACAAACATAGGGAGTGAAGCTATGTGGCTTCACAGATGCAGATTGGACAGGGAATCCATCATACCATAAGAATACATCAAGAAAATTTTTCAATGTTGGGTTCGTAGATGTTTCTTGGTACAATAGGAAGTAAATATTTGTGGCACTCAGCTCAACAGAAGCAGAGTAGATGGCTTCTAGTCAAGCAACATGTGAGGTAATCTGGATTAGAATGATTCTTGTGGGACTGTTTGATCAAGTGATGGATCCAAGTGTGATCTACTGTGATAATCATATTTATATCAGTCTCTCTAAAAATCTTGTATTTCATTATCGATCCAAGCATATAGATATCCAGTATCACCCTCTACGTGATTATGTGCAGAGGTGGATTATGTTACTGGAATACATTCCAACAGAGGAACAAGATGCAAGCATGTTGACAAAGGCTTTTTCAAGAGGAAAATTTGAGTTCCATAGAGGCAGGATCATCGTAACTAATAATCCCTTTCTTACTAAGAGGGAGTGTTGAAAATGTAGCAAGAAAATCTCAGTTTGACTTTGCCTTGGTCAAACTAGAGAAAATTCGAATTTCCATTTCAGCAAAAAATTTGGAGGTAGTTAATTGACGTGACATGGCACTTGTCACTCAGTTAATTCAAGTTGGGGAAGCTTGAGTTAAGTTCGGTTTGATTGATTTCTAATTTGTAGCAATCTATTTCAGCTAAATTGAGTTATGGTCGGTTAAACTAGTTCTAACTGTTGGAGGAACTAGTGGAAGGTCAAGTTGTGGAAGGGTGATTTCAACCATACTCAGTGATCAACCAGTTAACTAATCAATCAGCCCAAAATAACTGATGCATGTAGATAATTTGAGTTACCCAGTTGAGATGGATATTCCAAAGAAATGTACTATCAGTTGTAAATGATTCCGAAGTGTACAAGTGCTACATGCAGTCAGATGGTGAACCGAAAGGAATTATGCAATCCAATTGAGGGAATTTCCTAATTAATAAAGACCTAGTTCCTCAAGGGACAGTGTAAGGAAATAGGATGTTGGAGGGCTTGAAAATTGGCTAAGTGTTGTCCAAAGTCAGATAGTCAGGCAGAGGGATAGGCTATACACTTGTAGGTTGTGCTCAGGCTTGAGAAGCATATGTATTTCATATCTATTCTTTGATTAATGTAATACAGATAGGATGGGGTTTTGAGTAGTTTCTTTCCCCTAGATAAATCTATGTGTATATGTGATAATTATTCTTGCATGTTTATGATTTGTGTTCTTGATCGTGAATTAAATTCCGTAGAGGAGTAGAGTAGATTTCAATCTTGTGTTTTAATAAATTTCATGAGCATTTTCATATCTACACAATAATTTCTACATGCATTAATGGGATATGGATAACCAATATATGAATATTCCCTTTAATTTGTTTTACTTATCGATGAGCCTCCCTTCACTAGACAACTGTCTGTAGCACCGGATGTAATCTATTTTTTCATAGAGCCAAAACCAATGTCTATGATTAAAATCACTAGGTTTTTAATGAAAACCTAAATATTTAATTCCATTGTCAAAAGGAACAAGGGTAGAGGGAAGTAATTACATTGCAATCCTTCTTCCACTCCAGAAGATTCCACTCCAGAACAATTAAAATATTCACTAAATTCCTGTAATTTTGTTTCACACATCTAGCATTTCCTTGTACTTTCCGTCTTCTCTCTGAGTCCCTAATCTGAACAGCATTATGTCATCTACAAATAACATGTGAGGAAAAGATATGGAATTTCTCTTTTTTATCCCTTTGATGGAACCTTCTCTCTTGTTGGTTGTTATCATTTTACTTAGTCCTGCAACCACACGAAATAATATAGAAGCTAATTGAATAGTTAGAATAGAAAAGGAAGCCAAGGATAAAAACCCCTTGATCGAGTTCACCACTGGAATTCCCATTCCTATACTCATTATAATTAACTTAAGCTAAAATATTTATTTGGTATAAGTGAGGATACAATCCACAATTTAGGTAGAAGAGACTAGTAAAATACCTGCAAAGGGATCCCGTAAAACCTCTTTGTCCTATGAGTTTGGGGCTATACCTCTAAAGATGATGGAAGATCTGGACCTAGATAAAACCTAAGACCTAAAAGAGGTGGTTCCCAAAGGGCGAAAGAAGGGGTAGAAGCAAGTCTAGAAAAGGAAAAAGATTAGGGATCATCAATGGGTTGGAAATCTTATCTTATCCTAGCAAAGAAGAAAGTCATTAAAGAATAAAAACAAATGATAATAAAGGGGTCCCCATAGTAGAGGAAATATCATAGAAGGTCGAAGCATGATAATTCTATCATTAAATTAGCCCTGAAAAAGTGTTTTGTGAAATACAATCCAAATGTCATTTTTGCTTTTAGGAAATGTTTGGGAAGGAAAGAACGTGGAGGCTTTACTATCAACAGTTCTAAATGATGATACCTTACCCTAGCAAAGAAGAAAGCCATTAATGAGGTTAAGGAAGGAAAGCATATGATGATGAAAGGACCCTTAGAGCGGGGAAATCCTCATAGAAGTTGAAACCATGATAATTTTGTCATTTAGTTTGAGAAGGGTGGGGGCACCCAAAACAATTAGCCCTCAAAATATGTTTTTCTAAATACAGTCCATATGTCATTTTGCTTCATGAAACTATGTGTGAAGGGGAAGCACATGGAGGGTTACTATCAACAATTATAAAATATTGGTCTTTTAATTCAATAGATTGTGAGGAAAGATCAAACTACAATATTACTTATTGGAAAGATATATTTAATCTCATTAATGCATATTTGTTGCTTGCAGGTGTTAGAACGGATCTAAAATCTAAAGAAGGTGAGGAGGATTTCTTTATCTTTCCTTTGTATGGGCCATATGATGATAGAAAAACATTTTAAAAAATTGACAAGATCATAGAGCAGAATATAATATTTGAAGTTTAATTTAAATTGAAAATGAAAGGTGGGGGAACTTGGGGAGAAGGAGCTAGGAAAGAATCAAGATCCCCTCACCGGTTATGTTGTGAATTTGTTGTAAGACCTCATTCTGTGTGATACTGAAACTAATGAGATAGTTCCAACTTGGAGAAATTTCAGAAGTGGAATAGATGGAGTTTCAAAATGATTGGCTAGATTCATGGTTTCAAAAATATTTCTAGAAGATTCAGATAGGTTGAATCATGGGTTAGAGACGGAGGTGGCTCTGACCATATTATCTATACTGCAAATAAATCTAGGTCAGTACAAATTTAATCATGGTTGGTTAGAAGAAGATGGGTACAGAAGCTTAGTAACCCTGAATTGGAACAAAATTGACACAAATACATGAGAAACAACGACGATTCAATTGGAAGAAAATTTGAAGGGAGTTAAGAGTAGTCACAAAATGGGAAAAAAGTAAAGCTCAGTTAACTCAAAATGATTTAGGTAGGACTAATGAAAAATTTTAACTAATGCATGACGTAGCTAAATAAGGCATCTTCTTAGAAGTTGAGAAAATTGATCTGAAAAAGGTGAAAGAAATAAAAATGGAGTTGTTGGAGAATGAATAAGCAACACGGAGTTTAAAGACTTGGAGGAGGGTTACATGGCAAGTTGAGGGAGATGAGAATAAAAATTTGTCATGCATAAAAAGAATTCAACACCATATGGGAGATTAGAAGGACTGATGGTTCTAAGGTAACTACATTATTGGAAATTGTATGAGGGAGACTACAAATTGTAACATAGTGGTCCAGCTGAGATTCTCAACTTTTACTCTTACTTCCATAATATGATAGATGAACAATAAAATGGGAATTTGGAGTCTTAGATGACAAAGGAACAGTTAAAATATGTTATTTGACATTCAATAAAGAGAAAAGAGTTCAAGCCTTAACATGTCGACGGTAGAAAACTACTTGGGATTTTATGATCTACTAGAGGATGATTTGTTAAAGGAAATTGAATGATCAAGATTTTCTAGGAAATTTATAGGAGCTTCAAATGCTAAATTCATAGATCTGATCTTGAAGAAAAATGATGCAAAAAAACTTGGTGATTACAATTTTGTGTCACTTTGTAGCTTTGCATATAAAATTATTACAAAAATCTTGGCAAACAGGCCCCAAAGAATTCTATCTAAATCCATCTTGGAAGAAAGGTTTGGGTTCTTACATACAGAATGTTATAAAATTTAAGAATATTTCAGCAATTAGGTTATATGTTCATAATATACTTTGCATTCTCTTTCTTAGGGTGCTCCATAGGTTCGTGTTTTCCTTCCTTTTTATGTGGGGCCTAATTTTAACATATTTTTTAGTTTCTTTGCATTCACCATCAAATCATTGATTTGTTATCCCTTAAACTTGCCCCTTGAAAATTTGGAGGGCTAAAGACCAACACATTTAAATAGGATGGAGGTTCAAAGATGCAATTATGGTCACGTTGGGGCTTTCTTCTAAGGGAGATTGGTTACAAGATGGATTCTATGATGATTCAAGGAGTTTTTTTTTATGGATTGGAAAGAATATTTTTGGTAAGTGCCCTACTTTGTAGGAGACAAAGTTTCATGTTGAAAATGTAGCGAACAAGGTCTTCTGGCTTGTGCCATAGCCAATGAAGACCTTGATTTCTCCTTCTCTCAATGTGAGTGCAAGCTCATAAGTTAGACTTTAGTTAGGATGAGTTATTTCCAGTTTACTAGAATAGTCATCAAGTTAGCATGTGTAGATTTGAAGCTTTAGTTAAGTGGATTCTTCATCAGTTTGAATACAAAATGAGGTGGCAGTTATATGTTCAGCTAGAAGTGAATTAGACCTCAGTCTTAATTGAAGGGAGAACAATATCCCAAAGTCTCCAAGTGATTTTCTGTCATTGAAGCCTTGATTAGTCTTTAAGGTGACCATTATGGTTTTTACTGCAAAAAGGGTTCGAATGAAGTAATGGAAGACACCTACAATGTGACTACAAATATACTTGGTGATGATAAGCAAGTAAGAAAGGGCCTGCTCCATAGGCAAATGGTGAAAGATTTTGAATGCTCCACAGTTTCTCTTCTATGCTAACATTTGAATAAGTTTGCCATGTGCCATGGTTGGGATTTAAACTTTGCATCCACATTCTCACCTTATTTCAAAGATCAAACATTAACTTTTCTTATTGGGAAACCATCTTCTCACCTTATCTTGGAATCTCCATCCCGGCTCTTATTACAAATTTTAATTTGTTAGGTCCTTCTGACTTGAAGCACCTTGCAAATAAATGCAAATGCTACCATGATCCATGACATAAAATGGATTAAATTAGCATAGACCTATCTAGATCGATGAATAATAACCACTGAGAAGTACAACATTAGACATTCTTGGATGTGGAATACCTCTTATCTGTCGGTGTATATAGAGGATATATGTCAATTAAAGTTGACTTGCTTGGTAGTTATTGTTTTCCATATAGACTCGGGTCTGATTGAGGTTGGATGCCTTAAATTCCATTATTTTTCTAATATTTATCGTTGGCCTTTGTAACCTCCAAATGCATATCAGACACCCAACTTTACATGGGTATGTTATGGTGTCTATTTTTTTGTGCCCGATACATTTTCTAGATTCAGTGCATTATTACATACACATGTTACAAATAGAAAGTGTTGATGGCTTCCCCATCCCACCTACACTCTTGTGCACCACTGTGTTTTCAATGTGATAAAATACAATAGGTAAGTCTATCAAGGTTGTTTCAATTTTATGTACTCTGCATCTCTATATGAGCATATTTTCTCTGTAACCCTTTCTAAAAAAATGCCATTTGCATGCTTTCTGGACAGGTTTCTCCTCAAACTTTGTTCACAAGGAAAGAATCCTTGCATGATTATATATACTGATTTGTGCCCTAGCTCGGTGTTTTTGAAAAATGTTATTTCATTTTTATTGTGAGTTGGTCAGACTTAGGGTTCACATGTGCATCCTGGATGACTTAGTTTATCACACTCTATATTTGTTTTATTTCGATTGAGTTGGTGATATGCGGAGACTAGATACAATAACTGCTACCCCCGGGGATTTTTTCATGGGTTGTGTTGTGTAACAAGGATATCGTCCTATTGACCACATTACATAATGGATTGGAGGATTCATGCAAGTTGTTAAAAGTCAATTTATCCCCATTGATCCTAACAAACTATTTTTTTTTAACCTTTAAATATGTATTTGGAGGATGTGTGTCTCGTAAAAGTTATGATCCCAATGCACACCCTGAACTAATTAGGCCCCCAAATTTTGGATTGGATTCAATGTGATTTTGAGTTGGTGAGACTTAGGGCTCGAATGTAATAGGTAGCCCCTTGTTAGGTATGTATAGGTCTTTCTATATAACAAGGTCACCATCCTGGTGACAACATTCTAAAAATGGAGGATGCATAGCAGCTGTTGAAAGGTCTTCTATTTAGCTCCATTGTGTAATCAACAGAAAATTATATAAATTGAAAATATACCTTTTAACATGTATTTGATGGATGCATGTCTAGTATTAGGTTTCAAATATACATCCTGACTTTATTAGCTCTATTTGATTTTGATTTTGAGTTGGTGAGATTTAAGGCACAAGAGCACCTTCCTAGTAGATTCTATGCCACCTACTAAAAGTCCTATATTTAGCCCTTGTTGATCCTAATGACCCAAAAAATCCTCAAATCACACATAAAAACCTTGTCTTATGTTTTAAATCAGGTACAACATTTTCTTTTTCTATATTAACCCACATCAACTATATCAATCATGTTCATATGATTTCCTTAATGACAGGGGAATGCTCAAAAACATGATATCATTTATTATATTTTGATTAAATTATGCCTTTGTTTCTAGGAGAATAGGTTCATAGACCAATTTAGGTAACAATTTCCCTTAAAAGATAAGAACTAGACAGAAGCATACCAAGGGAGATTCAAACCTCTAATTATATTTTGATTAAATTTAGCTTTTTATTCTAGGAGAATAGATTCTATGACAAAGTTATGTCACAAAGGGCCTTAAAGGATGAGCATAAACATAATAATACCAGAGTTTATAATGGTACAGATTTACAGTGCCACCATACCTAGAATTTTCTTCAGAGGTAAGAGGTCATTTCTACATCTAGTAGAACATAAACTTTGTCAAGATTGAAGGCACACTTAATTCCATGGAAAAATGAGATCACTATAATAGGATATTCTAGTTCAAGAGAACTATTACTGCCCATATAGGCTTTCTCCATCCATTGGTTTAAAAATAGATTTATCTAAGTGGTAAGTCATGTTAGAAGGTTGAGAGAATCAAGCAAACCCATTTCTTCTCCCAGCCTGCCTGTAACTAAAAGCAAGTAAAATTCAACAAGCATCAATCCTAGCAATTCTTGCTTTTCCATCGCTCCTAGCACTATGGATGTGAACGTTATTAAATGGTTTTCTTCTTAAATAAAAAAATGTGCTTTCAAATGTAAGTTGGGCATTGCATGTTGGTTTCCAAGGAAGGGCTATCTCTCACCCCTGGGGCTTCCTTTCCTCCATCAATCCCTGAATCCAAGCATGTGTGGAAGTTCATAGATTCTATAAGCACTCACTTCTCTTCTCAAAGTTGGAATTGTGCAAGCAAATGTTGTTTGTCTTAATTAATGAATTATATATGACCGGGGTTTTCTTTTCCCCTCGCCAAAATCAATAGTGCTGCTATGAGTAAGCATTGTTCTTGGTTGAAGCAAGAGGTTTGGGCCTCCTTAGTAAGTTGGATACGTGAGTAACTAGAGGTTAATTAAGAACGTGGGTTGGTGATAACACTTAAGTAATATAAATAAGGTAAAGGTGAAATTGTAACTTAAATACCAATTCTAATGGTCACCTAGGATATGGGTTTCACGCTCATTAATGCATCCAAGAATCCATTTTTCTGTAGTTTCAATTCTAAGACAAAATGGATCTTCATTTCACAAAACCCAATCACACAGACTCATATAAATCAAGCAAACAATTTGCAATGAATACCATTAGCATAGAACCAGAGTGAAGTGGTCGCAAAATCAAAGAGGTGTATGCCTTGATATCCACCCAGCAAATGACTATCATTATTATTCTGTCAATGACCATTATCAGTATAGTTAAATTGAAAGGTACAATGAAATTCACAGATGACCAGTAAAGTTTTTACTATTTTTGTGGCTCACCAATCCTATGCCTACTTCACATTGTTCACTTGGGTTCGCATCATAGATAACAAACTCAGATTGATCTCTTGGAAACAAAAGAATCCACCTTCTTTTACGATGAGCACTATCCTTTGAAGTATGATGGTTAGAGTTCTTGAGGACACCAATGTGATAAACTAGTCTTCCTCGATCATTGATTGGGGTATTGCACTGCGAATGAAAAAACCCTACATAATAAGGGGATCACAACTCTAAGTGAGATTAGACCATATCATGAATATAAACCAAAGTATACCCCTGTAAATGTCAGAGTTGAGGTGCCAAATACTCAAAGTCATAAGACATAGAACTTACGGTTGTAAAAGTGAAGCTGACAAGCAACAACCGTAATGTGTGTAGCCCCCTTATAGATACAAAGCAACAACTGCCAAACCCACGAAGCCTAAATGAAACACAAACATGTCGAAGCCATCAAGGAGTAATAGGGAAAAAGAGAATTTCAGGAAAATGTTGCCACCATCCGACTCCGTCACTCTGCCTAATGTGAAGACTCAATCGATCACGAAGTTGCTTCTTATGCAGGGTGAATCAAACTGTAAATGCAAGCAAAGCCCCAAAATTTGGGGTGAATTCAACCCTACCCTCAATTTCCAAGAATGGTAGAGGGTGAAATAACCCCTAACCAATGCCATTACTGGGGCGATTGAAAGCAAACCCCGCCTACAAGCAAGGTGAATCGGGGCTTGGAATGTTTAACGGGCTTATTTTTTATGGCTAAATATAATAATTATTTATTTTTTAAATAATTTTTGGGTGAACTATAGAAAA
>APFE031758134.1:277998-305132 GCA_000404065.3 Pinus taeda | reverse complement strand
AAACTACATAATGAAAAACTATTTCTAAAACTACATAATGAAAATATATGTCAAATGAAGCTTTATTCCATCATCAATTGGATACAATGCTCTAAGAGTCCTCCTTTGGAATGGAGGAGGTACTCCTATTTATACAAGAACTATGATAACAACCTCATAAATGCAAACCCACTATTCTCTCCTTTGACCCACATATTTCTCAACCAATGGTGACACATAACCCTATCCTCCATGATCTCCTCCATGAGGTCCATGATTTTCTCCATGAGGTTATTGATCTTCTCAAATTCGAATTTGAGCATAGAGTGCCACATATGGATGCCTTGGAAGCTTCCCTTGTACCTACACATGTCAACAAACTCATTCTAATTGTTAGGTATAAGTCTAAGCATATTATTTTCTAAGTTTTAGCCATAAATTCACTTAAAAATGTTAAGAATTAATCAACTTTGGAAAATCATAGTTATGAGGTAAACATAATGATATGGAGGTGGAATGGAGGTGACATGAAGGTAAAATGTGAAGATATAAGTGAATAATGGAGTGAAAATAGGGATGATTTTGAGGCCCAACAGGCACCATTACTTTAGGGTGTGTAGTCTTGCCAACATTTCCTTATCATAAATAGGTTTGTTTAAATACTTTCCCTTGATTGGATGAATTTCAAAAGCAATGGGTATTCCTTATTGCATTAAAAAAACACTAATGCCATTTCCTGAGGCATCACATTCCACAATAAAGGTTTTTGTGAAGTTTGGTGTAGCTAAGACTGAAGCTCGACACATTGCCTCTTTAAGATGTTCGAATGCCTTAGTTGTTTCTAGAGTCCAAAAAAATGCATCTTTCTTTAGTAATATTGTTATAGGTGCTATCATTTCCCATAATTCATAACAAACTTGCGATAATAGCCTATCAACTTGAGAAATCCTCGAATACGCCTTAAGGTTATTAGGATTTTCCATTCCTTTATGGCTTTAATTTTATTACAGTCTACCTTAACACCTTCATTGGATATATTATGACCCAAATATTCCACTTCATGTACCCCAAATAAACATTTGGAGGTTTTGCATACAATTATTTCTCCTCCAATAGTTTGAGCACCCTGTCAACAGGTTGAACATGATATTTCCAAGACTTGTTGTAGATTAGTATATCATCAAAAAATACTATAATAAATTTTCTAAGGAAGAGTTTGAAAGTAGAATTCATCAAACCTTAAAATGTGGAAGGTTCATTAGTAATTCCGAAATGCATGACCAAAAATTCATAATGGCCTTTATGAGTTCTTAATGTTGTTTTCAGAATGTCTTTTGTCTTCATTCAAATTTGATGATATCCTGAATGAAGATCCAACTTGGTGAAGTAAAATTTTCCATGTAGTTTGTCCAATAATTCATCGTCAACAAGAAAGGGAATTTATCTTTAACAATGAGCTTATTGAGCTCTCTATAATCTTGACACATATGCCATGACCCATCCTTCTTGTGCACCAATAATACTAAAGAAGAGAAATAACATTGGCTAGGTTGAATTATACCTTCCTTTAGCATTTCTGCAACCATATGTTCAATTTCACTATTCTGGGCATAAGGATATCTACAAGGTCAGATGTTTAGAGGAACACTTCCTGGAATCAAGTGAATAGCATGATCATGATCATGAAAAGGTGGGAGACCTTTGGGAGTCTCAAATACCTTGGAATGATTGTCAAGGACTCTTTGGAGATCTTGAGAAATGGAGGGCCTATATGTTTGAACATCTAGTGAGCATAATTGTGCAATTGTCGCTCATTGTTATTTCTTTGAAAGCTTTGTCATGCCATTATAATTGATTACCTTGCGAGATTTCCCTATGATACGCATTAATTCAACTTCCTTTCCTTCCTAGAAAATTTTCAAGGAAAGTTCTTGAAAATTAAGAACTATCATCCCCAAATATTATAACCATTGGACTCCTAATACAATATCAACACCACCCGTTGGAATGGCGCGCATTGGACTATTCAATACACATCTTCCCATGGTTAGATTGATATTATGGAACTTCCCTAAGAAATTTATAGTTCCTCCACTTGCAATCATCACTTGACACTCTGGTGCTACAAATAGAAAGTGATTTAAATCCTTGGTTATCTTACAATGCATAAAATTATTGGTACTACCTAAATCAATCGACACTATCTATAGTGCCCACTCTAGTTGACTAATCCTAATATGACATTAGCCTTGATACATCCTTAGGGTTCATACATTATTTTTAAGGACCTAAAATCGAGGATCTTGATATTTGAATTGTACTATTTATGGATGTGATAATAATTATTTTTGAGGTTGATGTTATGATCATGTAGTTGTAATGGATGTTTTTATGACTGTTAAGCATGTGACGCGTTCATTTTGTTGTTTGTTTACATTAGTTCTTTTTCATTGTTAACAAGATAGTGATGATCATGACGTGGTGATGATTTAGCATATGCGAGTATATTGGTGACTATTATTATGATAAAATACTACTGATGATTATTGAGTGTCGCGGGAAACTACCTAGATGCACTTGCATATGATGAGTCAACAACCTTTGGTTTGGTTTGAATTGCATAGTATTGTCTCAAAAAAATTTGAAATTTAATTTAAAATTCCGTTGTGAATTCTAATGACATGTTAGTAGCTACAGGCACAACCTAGTTGCTTGGCCGAACAACTCACACATGGGTGATGGGGTAATAAATATAGATGGAATTACATGGGAGGGGTGGGACAGTGTTCCTCATTCCACCCACTAGCACTCCCACCATGACTCAAGTTAGAAGGGTTGGGATACCTTCACCTTTAAGATCATTATGTTGTAGGGGTACACCCTTGATTAGGTAACTCATAAGGAATTTACTGGGAGGCACACGTCGAAGTGAATTCCTTGATCCCCAACACCATTAGTCTCACTATAGAGGGAAACATAGGAGAGGATAAAAATCTCCATCGTTAGACCTATTTTTCCCCTCGTAGTCATTAGATGTTTGAAGGGAAAGCGACGTGGCACCCTTGAAAATTCAAGGGAAATTCTTGAAGAGCATGACTGACTTGGCACCCTTGGCATCAAGAATAAATTGATTGGCATAGCACCCTTAGAACTTCGAATGGAATTTCTTGAAGGGCACGACTGAATTGGCACACTTTGCATCATGAAAATATTACTAAAATATAACTAATATATGATAATCATACTAATTCACATAATGTGGTAACTGAAGTTTTAAAACCAAGTTATCCAATCAAGAATAAAACTTGGGGTAAAAGAAGAATAGGAATAAAGATAAATATTGGACCACTTGATAACTCTACCCTTATCACATTTGGAAAATATTAGGTAGACAATGTGAATGAGTTTTTTAATAGCAAATGGTGGGGAGAGGGACATAGAGTTAACTAGAAATATTAATACTAAAATAGTTTAACCTCGTTAAGAAAAGAGGGTGGTAAATGAAAATAAATATTTATAAATTCAATTAGTGAAAATTTAGAGAACCTTCATTTGGCAAGAGCTAACACAAGAATATCCATGTAAGAGACAATTTGAGTTAAACTAGGAGATAGTTGGGTGACCAAATCTGAGACTTGTCAGGTTAATTCAGTAATGAACACAAATTAAGGAGAAGAAAAGGGGGACTAAGAGACAACTAGAAGAAGGAATAGGAAGTCATGTTGGAGTGAGGAAAAATATTATCTTTGAATTAATATTTAAGTAAATAATTTTGGAGAACCTTGGTGAAAGGGTGACACATTGGTCGGTGAATAATCAAACTTTTGGATTCATAAAAATAATTAATTATGCATGAAGTTCCAAGTGTCACCTATGAAGACTCCTATAAAATAAGGAGCAAGTTATGGGATAATACACCTTTTTTTCCCTATTGTTGGATGAATGAAATAATGCTAATTTAACAATGAATATTACTATATTGAGTTTGCTATAGTGGAGGTTTTATTTTGAGAGGGTGACTCTTGAGCAAAGAGTGCTCTCCTCCATTGGCTAGCACTTCCCATTATCTTATAGCCCCATTGTAGCTCGGGGGTCCATGGGGAAGAATACTACCCAAGGAGTAGGCTGGGAGGTTAACCAGTGATTTGGCGACATTAGGCCAGGGATGCTACATCCTTCACACCTTTTCATGGGTAGCTACAAGGGAGCACACGAATCAACAAAGTCGAGTCAAGTCTCCATCCCTTTGGTGAATGGTACTTCAGGTTACATAAATTTCCACTACATGTTTATTGTATTGCATTAAATTGTATAATTAAATTATGGATGAATTGATCTTAAAGTGTTATGTGTATTGCATATTGATGTGTGGTTTGTTATGTGATTCACTTATAATTATTGTTCATAGATAAATGAATGTCAAACGGAAATTATTAATTTGTCTCATTTCTGGTAATATTTTATCTTAGGATTGTTTATCTATTTCGTTAAAAGAATATATATAGTGCCTTGCATTCCTTAAATTGTGATTTACCCTTATTGCATGCAGTTAATAAAATAAAATAAAATAAAAATTATGATTAATTAACATTATATGTACAATCCCTACACTAATTACCTTGTTCTTCTTGATATATTCTTTTATCTGGAGAGTTTGAGGAGTGGTAATTCATGTTAATGGTTTACAAGATATGTTCGGGCTCATTTCTTATTTTTCAACCTTAGGGATTGGTTCTTGGTGTATATATTCATCTTTTGATGTTTCTTGTTCCTTTTATTACTCCTCTTCGCAATCAATGTAAAATAATTTCTCCCCAAAACATTTTTGACCTTTAGTGTATTTGTTATCATAGTTGTAACAAAGCCCTTTTTCTCTTTTTTCCTCCAGTTGTTGCAGTGTCAACCTTGTAGGTTGTGGGAGGCTAGGAGCGACAACACTTCCATCTTTATAGTTGTGAGTGGTAGACCTCCTTGTTGCCATAATTTTGGTTTCAACATTTATTGTCACCCTGAATGCATTCTTTAATGACTTAGGTTCCCAAAGGCGAACCTCATGTTGGATGTTATATTTAAAAGTCCCCATGAAGACATCAATTATATGCTCCTTTGGAATATTAGTTACGTTTATATTAAACCTTTGGAAGTCCTTAATGTGCTCTCCAACTGAACCCTTTTGTTTGAAATTTATCAATTAGCTAAAGAAGGTATTGCTCTTTGTATCCTCATAATGTGTTATCAATTCCTCCGTAAAAATTGTCCAAGTGACAAGTGATTTACTAGAACAAATCCATAAATACCACATAAGTTGGTTGGGTTCTAAATATGCATTGTGTACCTTTTGTGTGTGTTGCGCATCGTGTACATCAAAGAATTGCTCCATCTGTAGTATCCATGTTACCAGATCCTTGCCATCCAACTTAATTATATCAATCTTTGGAATATGGTGGGTCTTCCACCCAAAGTTAGAGTCTCGGAAACATTATTCAAATTCCTTTTTTCTCATCATAGTTTTAGGAACACCTTGTCGCCATTAGGAAACATTTCTTGTAGTAACTTTGTCAAACCTTCAATTTATGCTTTTAAACCATCCTTAAAACCTTATTGTTGGAAATAATACTGAGAGGGGGGGTGAATCAGTATTATCAAATCAATAACTTTTTCATTTCATACTCAGATTTATATACGCTACTTCAATAAAGGTAACTCGCGTGTACACGCAACTGTCTTTAAAGCAACCAACATATATCTAGCAAACTTATGATTCATTTAATTCATCATATTTTGATCGTTAATTAGTGCATCAGTTCATTATTAACCATATAAACAATAACCATGTGCAGTAAGAACATAATAAACCATCACACATGAACACTAAGATTTAAGGTGGAAACCCAATGCGGGACAAAAACCACCTGCTGTTGTCTTCTTTTAATATAAGAAAAACTATTTACAATCCTGTACTAGTGCAAACTCATACCAGTACGCAAGCACCCACCTGCAGAAGGCTACAACCTTCTCTCGTTCTCCAGCTTCTACCGGAAGGGAGCTACAACCCCTAGCTCTTGTACTAGTCTATCCATTTACTAGTACATAGGTGCCAGCCTACAGAAGGCTCCAACCTTCACTGATTTTCCAGCTACTACTGGAAGGGAGCTCCAACCCCCTGGATCTTGTACTAGCCGATATGTTTACCAGTATATAGGTGCTGGCCTATAGAAGGGTACAACCTTCTCTCTTCTTCCAAGGACCATGTTTCATAAATTTTCAGACTGGATACTCCTAGAATACAACACTACACTCTGAAGGCCATGTTTCATCAAATTTTCATACTGGACCCATCAATAACATTTAACCTCATAATCAATCACCACTGTAATACAACCGATAACTGAAAACCCATCATCATTGAAGCAAATCACAATCAACCAATCTGAACATTCAGAACACAGTCACCATAACACAGAGCAGAACCCAGAACTCTGCAACAAAAACTAGAACCAATTGCAACTTCAAACATCATATTTCTTAATGTATACGCTACTTTGATGTGCCGAACCAGCATGTATACGTGCTTTTAACAAAGCAAACCAGCGTATGGATCTGCAAATACTAACTTAAAACTTCACAACTATTTCAAAATTCAGTCATACCTAGATCATAACATTTACAGAATAAAACATGTGTTAGTATTCAAATATAGCCCAATCAACATCAGATGATGCAATGATAAGTCATTTCAGTTCTTATGATCCTGACCTAAAATTGTATCCAAGGTGCACAAAATATTTCAAATCATCTCATAATCATAGCCCCTGCAACATAACATATACTTCAGATAGAAGTATTCCTCAGAAACCCATTCACTTGCACATAATGGCCTAATGATCTTCTCCTCGTTATATAGTTTTAGGCCTTTCTCAATACCTCGGACCAAAACCACTTAGACCAATACCTCACACCAAATAGCTCGGACCAAATACCCCGGACCAATACCTTGGACTAAATACCTTGGACCAATACCTCAGACCAAATACCTTGATTTTCCATCCCATACGTGCTTTTCCTTCTGTGAAAGTGAGTGCATACATATACGCTCCTTTTGTTCTGTTAACCCGTGTGTATACATTACTTGGACAAAATGAACCAGCGTATACTTCTTAAACCATTTCTGAAGTCCGATCTGTAATCCATTGTTGTTAACCTGTTGTACTGTGAACTGTCATCTATGTGAGTTGCCATCAAAGACAACACCTGTATCATAATGCCAACACTTCCATGTCTATTTTTATTTTTTCTTCTAAACCATCCATTTTAACATTCATCGTTACCAATTCATTTTTGGTTTCTCTTTATAAGAGCGAAAATTGTTGCACTTGGTCCCGTAATTTTGATATATATATGTTGCATTTCTTCTTCGTCATGCGTCATAGTAGAGCTTTTTGAGGACTTAATAGGTGTATAAATTTTTTGTTTGGGAGGAAATTTGGAATCAATTAATGATATCTATGCTTCACTATGCCCTTTGAATCACTTCAAACTGATTTTTCAAATAAAATTTATACAGATATTAAAATACACACCTTTTAAGAGCTTAATTTTGAGCTTGTTGATCAGGTTGATCTTAAAACTACAATATCTTTATTATTTCAACCTCCCAATGTCTGAAATTGTGCATTTTGGTAGCCCTCTATGTCTTCTTTCCAACCCCACCAGTTAGAATGAGATTGGATTCTTCAAGGTGAAGTTGTGCCAAATCTTCCATGATGGCTTGATTATTGACTAGTTCAGTAGAACAAACTTGTACGGTAGGTCATGTGTCATTGTTTTAACCTTAAACCCTGAAACTCTTACACGAAAAATACATTCCATTCACTTTTAGTCACTTTTTAGTAAATTCAAATCATATGTTCAAAGAGAAAGTTATGACAATTTTCCCTAGGACGCTTGAGACAAAATTATGGAGCATGCAGAAACCCTAACTTGGACGATATCTCTAAAAATATAGTGAACCAAGGTTTGAAACTGTAACCATATTTTCATCAAGATTTCTCCTTCACATGATATTAATTTCGCGGTATGAAACTTCACAACAACAACAAAAAAGTTATAGTGAAAAGGACATGATGACTCGTTTGAAGTAGAAAAACCCTAATATCAAGAGCTTTGATACCAAATATTATGTATTCCAGTCAAAAATAGCACAGAAACATAAGAAAATATAGATCAATGATAAGATAATAAGCCACTTCAAGGGGGGAACCTCCCATTACATCACATAAATGAACAATTCTTGGATGATTCAAATGAAAAAACCTCCTTGGTATATGTAAGAGTCTAAAGGGTCAAAATATAACTAGGGCCTACATAACAATAATGATGTAAGGGAACAAAAATAACAATATGGGCATTAAACTAGTATTATAGGGACCTAACACTCAATCTAAATCCATACAGCAAGAACAAGAACCTCTAAAGGAAGATCCATACCACCACTGATTTAGACAACATCACATGTAATAACACTAGGGAAAAGCTAAAGGTACAAATACAACCAACAAAATACAACAACCATGAAATAAAGCCAGACCAAGGTGAGTTCATTTTACGTTGTGCTCAGGCCCTGCGTTGTCTAGTAAAGAGCTGCTACTAAGGACCCAATAGTTGCCCACAACAAAGAGGCATATAATTCATAAATCCCCTGTCAGTACTCCACTAATGTGAGTTCATTTTTCTCCCCTAACATAACGACACACTAACAATAACCACATAAACTTTTCCTCCAAATCTCAACATCCATAGTGCTTTTCAACCCCAGACTTCAGCACTAAACCCTTTGACACTCTCCAGGCCTTAAAGGAGGAGCCTCCATTACATGACTACCCAAAAAGCATTCTATAATGCCTCAAAATGGTTCTAGAAGGTTTTAGACCCCAATTATCTAAACTCTGGCCCATAATTGAAATGATCCTATGAGATGATTCCTCTAATTTTTTCCACTTTGAAATCATCGCGATAGATGATAAGTAATATTATGATCGAATTTGGATCAAAGAATGTGTCAATATGACAAATATAAAGTAACACTCCTAAATGAGTGATCCACCGTGTGTCAATATGACAAATATAGAGGAACAATCCTAAATGAGTTGTCCACCATCAACTGAAACCAACTAACTATATGCCAAATATAAAAAAGGAAGTTATGAAACTCACTCTAATGATTAATTGCCTCCATCAAATATGGATCTCATGAGTAGGTATCCCAACAATGTTAAGGGGTTGTTGCAACAACTTCCCTAAGGGTAAATGACTGAAACCATTTGTAATGTAAAGAGGATAGATCCACATGACAAGCAATAAAATAACCTCCAAAAATGCCCTCAAAACAAAGTGCTCTAGGAAAATGTGCCATAAAGATGGAGTGGTATCCTCAAAGAGTATGAAAGCCCCCATGTACATGGTTAAATCAACGCATCAACACAATAAATAAAGTGTTTCTTTCCAAAATAATCATATAAGAATCAAAATCACGAGCCGTAAAGTGAAATCATGTGCCAAAACAATCTAGCATATCAAAAACATGGGTCAAGAAAGAGGCCACTTTAAAACTATGCACAAAGATAATTGTGAATGTAACTGAAGGTTAAATCATCCATCGATGAGGCCTTAAATGATGGAAATATCCCACCAAGAAGTGAGTTAGAGCACTTGTGAATATAATCATGGCTCTAAGTAACCTTACAACTATCAAGCACCACTCATGTGAATGCATGAATCATGGTTAAAGATATTCAACTTCTTATGAGCTCCATCAATCTACTGTCACAAGGCAAGTGAGATGCCTCTAAATATGTGAGTGAAACACCCAAAAGTGCATATATACTATGATGCCTCAACAATAATAGCTCATGCCAAAATAGAAATTATAGGAAGATGACAAAATGCGATGGTCAATGAACAAATATGCATTCAAAACAACAACATAATGACCCAATAGTCAACAGCCTTTGGATGTAGCTTGCTTGGGTAGGGTATTCAAACTTGACAATCCCCGTGCGACATGAGAAGGTAATAAACATGAATACAACACTTTATATATAGATACAAATAAATTCATCCCTTCTTAGTTAGAGGTGATTTGAGGAATACCCTAGGTCATTAACAGTAGTGAAACAAATTGCAAGTTGTTGAAATACGATTGTTGAATAGTCACATGGAACAATTATGCTATTCTCAAGCCTGGTGAGAGCATGGGTGCTTGATAAGCACATAGTTGGGCTCAACCCTTGACCTTCACCCACTCCAAAACAAAATCAAAATACATTAACGTTTAGTAACATTCAAACCTATGAATACCATTCGTAGTCACCTAAAATCCGTTAAAGATCCCCTTGACCCTAAATGTCAAAAAGGTGTTTATCTGATCCCGTGCTCCTGTGGCAAGCCACATATTGGTGAAATTGGTCGTTCCATCAAAACTAGGATCCACGAACATTCTACTAACATTAAACACAATCGTTCCAAATCATCAGATCTAGTTGAACATTCCAATAACACTAAACATCAGATCTGCATCGAGAATTCCTCCATCATTGCTAAAATTGACCACTAGTCTCATAGAAAATTTAGGGAGGCTATAGAAATTAACAAACATCCTAATAACCTCAACGGGGACGAAGGATGGAGCATTAGTGAAAATTGGGTTCCTATATTATCCTCCAAAATAAACCCACCCCCCCTGAAATTTCTATTTTAAAACATCAAAATTAAATTAATTTTTCCCTAATAATTTTTCCCTCAATTAAAACATTAACTCTAACTCTCCATATACAATATAGTATAAATAAATTTATTTATTAGCCATTAATTGTAATATAACATATATAATATAGGATAATAGCATTATTCATTAATATAACATATCAAAATAATACAATTAAAATGAGAATAATTGTATCATTTTGAAAAAAGGTTATTATTATAACAATATTGTCAATTTAAATTTTAAAATTGTTTCATCACTTACTAATAATGTTAATTTATATTATTATTATTAAATCATATTATAATATTATTATTAACACTAACCTAAATATCATCATAATCAAAACATTACCTTAAGCAAAATATGTATATATCTATATTAATAACATAATTATTAATTTAACGTCTCTAAATTTTAGTTTTTACCTGTCAACCATTTCCTATTCTACTATATCCATTACCTATTTATTAGACATTCCCTTAAGATCAGTCTTTCACATCCGTGTACTTCCTGATGATGAACCACAGTAGCTCGTTCAAAACGTCAGGTAATAGAAAAAATGCGATGGATCTGGAAACCATGCTACAACAAGTATATTTTCATTTCGTCATCAAAGGTTGCCTTGAATTTGCTTTTGGAAATTTATAAGGCAATATTGGAACATGTTTATCTTACATCTTTACATGTATATATTTTAGTCTTTCATTCAAAACTTTACCACAATATTCATTATTTGACATCAATATTGTTTACACATATTACTTTAGGGTCAGTGGTGCACAAATTTTTCATATTTGATGTTTTGAACTACATTCAAGTTCATTAATATTATTTCCACAATTAGTACCTTGCAATATTTCCTTTCACACTATTTTGGGGCATGCCAACGATTTGTTTTTTTGCATGAAATATTTCCTCTACGAAATCATCCAGTGCATCCTCACACTCCATAATGTTACACATGATAAATGTCAATGACAAACAATATGTATTGTTTGATTGTATTGGTTGAGGGTTAGTTGTGTATAAATTTTCATATTAAATGTTTTTTAACACACTCAAGTGTTAGAAAATGTAACTAGGTTTGGTCTTCATAATGATATTAGTACTTATATCATTGTATGTTTTATGTAAAAGAAAAAGAAGAAAAATAAATTTCATTATTATTATTTTATTGGATAAGCTTGTTCTTTATGCTTCTAGGTTTTCTTGAGTCAAAGAGTCAAAGTCCTATTTGGACCTATTGTAAAGAAAAAAAGGAAAAACAATTTTTAAATATGTATTTTGGGTCAAAAACCCCTCTAGATTCCAATTCATCCTACGTGTCAAGTCAGCCCAACCATAAAGGACATGCCTATTTGAATCCCCTATAGACAGTATAGATAGAGGATGATTTGAGCTCATTTGGACACACACAATTCGCTTAATTAGTTGTGAAATTTCACAGAAGAAAGAGGGTCGAAGTTTAAATTTGAAGAAGAGTTTGTGGAAGTTTTGCCTCATCTAATCTCTTGATGAAGATTCGTTGTTGGCATCTTGTTGTTGATGGATTTACTATGCAGAAGCAAGGTTTGACTTGGAATCTAGAACTCTGGTATTTTTATGTAGCCATGGGTCTTAAACATCTCACTTTGATCTAATTCTATAAGAAGACTATTTTCTAGGTTTTACCCTTAGAGGGGTTTTGCCTTGGCTTGGATCCTATATCTTATGTTTCTTGTGTATTGTAATCATCATGTTTCTACGTTTGGTAATTGCTTGATGAAAGGAGAAAAAAATAATAAGAAAATTATAACAACTTCAAAAGTAATTATAAAAGAAAAGAGAAATCTACCTTAAGTGTGTTATATTTCTCAACATGGTACTTGTTATCCATGATAACTCCTAGAAATAATTTTTAGTTTGATTAGTTATGTTAGATAAGGTTTTTCATCACTACTCTTTGCATCTATCTATTGCTTTTCCAAAAGAGGTTGTTGTGCTTTGCATTTGGAGATTAAAGGAGGAAGAACATGTCCAGTTTAAATTGTTTTTGAGAAATTCCCATATTCTCTAAAACCCATCCCATTTCATCCTTTGCTTTTAAAACTCTAGCCATTTCCATTCATTATTAATATTCCAACTCTAGTCGCATTAAACCATTTCCCACTCTATCCGCATTAACCCATTTCACAACTCTAGCTGCATTAACCCATTTAACACTAAGATATCATGTCACAGTCCTTTTAAAGGGATGGGACCCGCAAAACCATATCGTTATCATCCCCTTCCCTTTTGCAATACAATATCTGCCCATCTCCCTTTTCCTTTTGTGATTGCGATATCGAAAATCGCAAAGTCTCCCCTCCATCGATATTGCAAGCCCTCCATGTCGATTGTGATATTGCATAAGTCCCGTCACCACTCCTCCACTGATTGCGATATCGTAAGTCCCTCCTCCGCTTCTTGATTGCTTTAAATCCTTCCTCCACCGATTGTGATATCGCGATCAGCGATCGCACAAGTCATAACCCCTCCTCTGTCGAATTCCCTTCCGACTTGCGACTGCGATAGACCCAAAAAGTTATGTAATGTGGTTTTTAAAAGTTTTAGGTCCGACCTATCGACTGATATGTGAAGTTCCCTTCCGGATGCGATAATTTATGTGACATCTCGTATTAAAGTTTCATGTCTAGACAGTCGAAAAAACATCATGAAACATGGTAAAAAGGCCCCCTCCTGTATTGTGATTGTGATAACAACAGGCCCGGATCAATGATCCAAATTGAATCATCCCAAAACAATGACCCAAATCAACAAACATTAAAATGTCCATTTCGCTTCCACTCAGTGGCACAATGAGGGTGTTTTTCAGCGTATATCCAGCAACAAGGTCATCAAATAGAATGCAGAGAAAAGAGGGCAGCAAGACACAGAGGACAGTGAGACACTTTCAGCATGTTTTAATCAGGAAACAGTATAACAAGATTCGAAGGGCCAAATGTTCTAAATTTCCATAAATACAGTGCCAACACTTCAAGCAGTTTTCCTAAATTATTATAACAATTAGATAAATTTTGTTTAGCTGTGACTCCTATTTGTATTCAAACTCTATTAAAACATAAAATCCTATGAAAACTCTGTTAGTTAGAAGAAAAGCAGGAACAGGTCTCTATAACAGTGAATCGAATTTGGCCCAAGGTGCAAGATATGTAAAGAGATTGTTTCTCTAAAAATAAGTAGATTTTCGACTCTAAGAAGGAATATGGATGGTGTGAGAACACCACTTTTGTATACTTTTCAGTTACTAAAAATACAGTTTGCAGCAATACTCTACTTTAACCTGAGATCCATTTTTGGTTTTAGTTCCATCCTACCATGCTTCTATGTTGTTATCAGTTTTCATAGCCTATTTGATTACTTGGAATTCAATGTTATATTGATCCAACTTCCTTCAATTTGTTGTGATTACTGTAAATGTCCATATTCACATTAGTAAACCAAATAATGCCTCAGCTTCCACAAAACAATGTTGTTTATAATTGATTTTCTTTAATTGACTCCATGCCCAATGGTGGTTGTCCTCACACTCTTTCATCTGCAAAATCACATAGAAAAACAGAGTTAGCCATATGAATTTTTGAGCTTATCATAGCCAATTTTTTAAGTATATTGAGAGAGCCCTCTCAGGTTGGGAGGGCTAACTTCCTATCAAAATTTGGTTTGAAATAGTTACATTGGGTTGAGGGTTGACACAGCCCAACTTGTTCCAGCCTAGTGATAACATTTTGGTGTGTCTGTCGGGAGTCGAAAAGCTCCATTTCCCAGATTTTATTTGAGTCTCTTCATTCGAATTCCTGGAGGTAACAAGAAATCAGAGTTTTCTAAAGGTTGTGATATTACCTTGGCGACTCCAATCTCAAAAGATACTGAAGATCAAAGCTTCACGATGACTCCATTGCTTGAAGATCAGTAGCTTGAAGAAGTTCCAAGATGAGTTCTACTGTAAGAAGAAATGTCAGGTATGCTCCTATGGATCAGTCTCACATCTATGGTTTTCCAAATCATATGCCTTGTGTTGATTGGTCAACCCATCTTCCCATGTTCAAAGATGAAAAGAAATATGATGTTGGTTTGGTTAAATTGCATATACATGTATGTAGACTGAGCGTTGAGTTTCCTGAGGATTGTCTCATGAATATGTTTATCGATACCCTTGAAGATAAAGCTAGAGTATAGTATGAAGGGTTGGCGTCAAGAATCTTGTGTTCTCTTAAAGATTTTCATAGAATATTTTTTGGACATTATGGGAAGTCTCACCCTTCATCACCATTGTTTCAAGACTGTTGTAATTTTTGGAAATGTTTCATTCAATATCTTGAAAGTATTAATGATGATGTAGAATGTATGGATGATGATGAGATATTAGAGGCACTTTATGAATTTTGTTCACAAGTTAGTTGTCATGATGATCAAGAAGTTTTCCAACAAGCATATATCTCTTCTTTAGTTGAAGATGAAATGGATCAACAATTTGGCAGTCAAGTTATATTGCATAAAATCCATGAAGATTTACAGCCTTGTCAATCTACATGCAATCAAAGGTATGAGCCAAATCATTCAAATTGCTTTTCAGCCTATTCCATTTCTAAGATTTTATGTCAAGAAGAAACTCCTCAATATCAGGTTGTTGAAAATAGATGCATGAAAATTCTGACTAGTGAGGTAACATGTGATGAAAGTTGTCTACCTAGACAAGAATTTTTTTCCGTTAATGATGTTGTCTCGGTTGAAGTGCATGAAAGTTCACTTTTAGGTAAGCCTTAGCTACATGAAGAGCTAAATATACAAGTTTTACCTATTCTATTTGAGGATCATCAAAATGACATGGATGATATGCATAAAGTTATTTGTATAAGAGTTGTTAGTGTTCACACTCAAGATGACATTCCTCAAGCAAAATTACCAAAGGTCGTATCTAATTTGTTTACTAAGAAAAAGAGTAGTTTTGATGCACACAATATAGATTTCATGTTTGAAGATGTTCAAGAATGTATGGATGTTTTGTTGATTTATATGGAAGGGAAGACAAATTTGTTGTTGCCTTTTTATTTGATGATATTCTTGGAATTGAAGACAAAGGACAACAGAGACCATCAGTTATGAATGAATTCAACCCTCATGGTTTTACTCATCAAGAAAAGGTGATTTTTCATGATTATCAAGATCGTTTGGCAAGTCTATTCTAGTCATCAGTGAAGGTGAATTTTCTTTCATTTATAACCTCAAGTGATGGATTCAAATTTTATTTTGAGTTGCCAATATATGATATATTATTGATTTTGTTCAAACACAATCAACGAGCCCAGGTGTTGGATCAACTCTTTGATTGGTTATACCTAAGATTTAAAATCGCTTGAATTAAGCAGGTGGATTTTTAGATGTTAGAGTAGGGTTATTAGTACATAAATAAGCCTATTGGATAAGCATTTCCTTCAGATTTACGTTACATTTTGCAGTTGTTAGTTTCAGTTTGTACAACAGTTTGACATCATGTTGTAGCAGTAGTAGTTGGTTTCCAGTTGGGTTGCAGTGTACTTTTTAGTTTTCAAATTAGGATCCCCAATGGTCAAGCAACTGGTCTGTTGGTTCTTTGCTACACCCAGGGGCGCAACATCCCCAATGGAGCCATTGTTATCCATGATAACCCTTAGAAATAATTTTTAGTTTGATTATTCATTTTAGATAAGGTTTTTCATCACTGCTCTTTGCATCTATCTATTATTTTTCTGAAAGAGGTTGTTGTGCTTTGTGTTTTGAGATTAAAGGAGGAAGAGCAAGCCCAGTTTAAATTTTTTTGGAGAAATTCCCATATTCTCTAAAACCCATCCCATTTCATCCTTTATTTTTAAAGCCCTAGCCATTTCCATTCATTATTAATATTCCCACTCTAGCTGCATTAATCCATTTCCAATTCTAGCCACATTAACCCATTTCACAACTCTAGCTACATTAACCCATTTAACAATAAGAAATCATGTCGGAGTCCTTTTAAAGGTTTGGGACCCACAAAACCGTATCGCTATCGGCCCCTTCCCTTTTGTGATACAATATCCATCTGTCTCACTTTTCCTTTTTTGATTGCGATATCACACATCGCAAAGTCTCCCCTCCGCCGATATCGCAAGTCCTCCCCGCCGATTGCAATATCACATAAGTCCCTTCACCACTCCTCTGCCGATATCGCAAGTCCTTCCCACCGATTGC
The DNA here is from genome assembly GCA_000404065.3 of Pinus taeda. Lineage (NCBI taxonomy): Eukaryota > Viridiplantae > Streptophyta > Pinopsida > Pinales > Pinaceae > Pinus > Pinus taeda. The sequence goes on along the minus strand of APFE031758134.1, from coordinate 288,142 downwards.
GATATCATAAGTCCCTCCTCCGTTTCCTAATTGCAATTACTCCTTCCTCCGCCTATTTTGATATCGCAATCGGTGATCGCATAAGTCATAACACCTCCTCCGCCAAATTCCCTTCCGAATTGCGATTACGATGGACCCAAAAAGTTATGTAATGTGGTTTTCAAAATTTTTAGCTCTAGAAGATTGGGAAATCACCATAAATTAGTGTTAAAGGCCCCTCCTCTGCTTTGTGATGGCGATATGTGAAGTTCCCTTCCGGATGCAATAATTTATGTGACATGTTGTATTAAATTTTCGCGTCTGGACAGGCAGCAAACACCATGAAACATGGTAAAAAGGCTCCCTCATGTATTGTGGTTGCAATAACAACAGGACTAGATCAACGGCCCAAATTGAATCAGCCCGAAAAAAGGGCCCAAATCAACAAACATTAAAACGTCCATTTCGCTTCCGCTCAGTGGGACAACGAGGGTGTTTTTCAGCGTATATCCAACAGCATCGTCATTAAATAGAATGCAGAGAAAAGAGGGAAATAAGACAGATGAAATCGAGACACTTTCATCACGTTTTAATCAGCAAACAACACAGCAGGATTCGAAAGGCCAAATGTTTTGAATTTCCATAAATACAATGCCAACACTTCAAGCAGTTTTCCAAAATTATTGTAACAGTTAGATAAATTATGTTTAGATGTGACTCCTATTTGTATTCAAACTCTGTTAAAACATAAAATCTCTATGAAAAATCTGTTAGTTAGAATAAAAGCAGGAACATGTCTCTATAACAGTGAATCTAATTTGGCCCAGGTGGCAAGATATGTAAAGAGATATTTTCTCTATAAATAAGTAGATTTTCGACTCTAAGAAGGGAGATGGATGATGTGGGAACACCACTTTTGTATATTTTTTAGTTAATAAAAACACAGTTTGCAGCAATACTCTGTTTTAACGTGAGATTCATTTTTTGTTTCAGTTCCATCCTATCATGCTTCTATGTTGTTTTCAGTTTTCATAGCCTATTTGATTACTTGGAATTCAATGTTATATTGCTCCAACTTCCTTCAATTTGTTGTGATTACTGTAAATTTCCATATTCACATTAGTAAACGAAATAATGCCTCAGCTTCCACAAAACAATGTTGTTTATAATTGATTTTCTTTAATTGACTCCATGCCTAATGGTGGTTGTCCTCACACTCTTTCATCTGCAAAATCACATAGAACATCAGAGTTAGCCATCTGAATTTTTGAGCTTATCATAGACAAATTTTTAAATATATTGAGAGAGCCCTCTCAGATTGGAAGGGCTAAATTCCAGTGAAAAGTTGGTTTGAAATAGCTACACTGGGTTGAGGGTTGACACAACCCAAACTATTCCAGCCTACTAATAATAGTACCAAAGCTAATGTTTTGATTAGGAGGCTTGAAGATCAGTTTGTTGGCAATTTAGTTGAAGTATGATGCATTTTTTGTCTTGGCATGAATTTGTTCTATATTCCTAGGCTAACATTACAGTAATCTACGACAATATTCTATTATGGATCATGTCCCTTTTTTAATTAACAATATTTCTCTCTTTAACGTTGGGACTTGATTATATACCATTGTGGCTATTTGATTCGGTCTTGAGGCTCAATTCATATTTGGCCAAACACATTCTATATTTTTGTAGTCACAGTAGACTAACATAATGGCTCAATACATACTAGAATAGTTTGCTTACTTTATTTTGGGGCTCTTATTGAATTTCAGAAGTTTGCACTATAGTTTTGTGGTGACTGTGGTAGATCACCATATTTGTGTCTATGGATTTCACACATCTTTGACGTTCAAACTCACAGTGCTCACCTTTCTTGTGGTTCAATCATACCTTAGAGGGCCTAATACTTACTATAGTTCGCGTTTATAACTTCACTGTGTGGTTTGATATACTGCGATATCATTTCTAGTAACACATTTGATGTGGTTTGTTATCATCACAATTCTTCGTGCCTCACTTGTATGTGGATTTCGATGGTTCATTTTTCATCCTTTGTGGATCATAAGAAGCTTCATTTCCTCACATTATCTTTATATTTCGCATTACAATGATCACATAAGGCTTCATAGCTCACATATCTCCAACAATCTTGCATATGATGATTCACATATTTTGTTGGAGGCTCGATTTCAAAGCGGCTTTGTAATATCTATGGGAATCTGGATTGCTTTATGCACTTGTAGACATATCACAATGTTCACAATTTGGTCTGACCTGTATCATTGACATCAAATTACCTATGGCTCACTTGTCTACATGTGACAATGATTCGTTCCTTCAGTAACAATAAATCGCATCATACATTGGTTTGGCAATCACATCATTGGCACACAATGGCTCATACAATTTATGCTTAGGGGCTCGCTGAGTAATTTGTGGCTCGAAATCCCATAATAATTTGCATATGACAATAAAAAGACTCGTTTACATGATGATATCACTTTGAATAATCTCTCACTAGTTTTTGTGGCTCATGTAGCCTCACCCTATACACTTCTAAAGTGGTTTTGTTATTTGTTATATCACAGATCTCACAATACTCTACTCAATGAATTGTCCCTTATGACAATGACAAAGATAACTCTGACTTTATCCATTGGACAATGATCTTGAAGAAAATACTGATAGTAATAAATTTACTCTTGAAAGTGGTTTGTGGACAGACAGTGGCTCGAAGACATGGTAGTGGCACGTTTTTGGCTCGCATACACTCTATATCTTAAGATTAGCAAACATTAATAGCTCACATATATATAATTTCTCTCACACAATTGATATTGAAGGAGTGGAACGTATGACATAAGCATTGATTGAGCAGTTGAAAGCACAACTTGTGTCGTGATAATGATCTAGTTGTGGTTCAAGTTTCATAAGCCTAATAGTTGATCGTATGCATGCAAATTTTGAGAGTGGAAGTGATATCTACATCATGGAAGTAACAATAATGTAGAAGTACAACTACAATATATTGTGGAATCAAGACTTTGAGAAGCATATCCCTCAAAAGCATGCATATTGTAGGATAAATCCTTGACAAGGAACGAAGGACAGAATGTTTGGAGAATGAAATGAAGCTCGAATGTCTCTTTGAAGCAACTTCTTGGTAACCATGGAAGTTAGGTAAAGTCAAGAAGAGGAACACATAAATCTTGGTCATTTACAATCTATGATGCTATGTAAACAATCCTTGCATATAAGATATGTCAATAGTATAATTAGGGTTTTGAAGGTCTTGATGACTATGAAATTTCTAGGCTTTCAAGCTGACCTTTTGCATACCTTAAGAATTTAGGGTTTCTAGGATTTGAAAAAATTATGAAGTCTTGAAGACTCTCTATATTTAGGTTTTCTAGACCCTAAATTGAATTAACGCTAAGAGAAAAAAACCCTAACACTAACTAATTTTTCCCTCTAAAGGAAACCTTAACTCGTGGGAAATGGTATCTAAGGTTTGCAAGATGATCTTTAATATTAAAACCCTAAGAGAATCGAGGGCATGCATTAAAACTCTAGCAAGGATTGAATTGGATAAAACCCTTAATCTAGGTTAATATTGGTGGACACCTGCCTATTCCACTTGGACCCCCACCATTGTACCATTATTTCTTTCAGTTTTCGTAATTGTAGCATAGTTTACTACTTTTGGAAATTTTCCCAGTCCTGAACTCCAAAGGAATTTTGAGGCCTTAAACGACATTTTTTTGTTTGCAAAACGTGAGTGTTTCCTTAAATATTATAGTTGAAAGTTGTAGTCCTCGGATATATCTTTCTAACGAGGTATCTTGCACATCAAATAGAGATCGCATGCCAAATTTATGACCCCGAGAAGTTGATGTACTACTTTACCCCAATGGGGCCCACAGTTTTGGCGCTTCATCTCTTAGGGTTAGGTTTTTAGATGTTTAGGATTTTCCAATGTTTCTCAATAATAAATAGGCCTTTGAGTCTCATTGTAACACCATTCAGAGGCATGTAGTTTCCACATCTCTTCTCAAAGATAAGCTACCATCGCACAAGCTAGTTTATTTCCATTTTGTATGTATGCATCTTTTAGTTCTTTGATATTAATGAAATGAAGATTTATTTTTGCTACATCTTTGTGTTTATGTTTATATCTATATTATGTTTCATTCTTGCATAAGTATGGATTAGTGGTATCAAAGCGGTCTCCTCTTTCTCTGTTTTTATTTTCATGTCATTGGGGTATAAGGAGTCAAGGCTCGAACTTGTTGAACCTTTGCAAGACCGACCTCAAAAACCCCAACGACCTCCCATGGTGGAAGAAAAGAAAGACAAGGTAGCAGGAGATTCCTTCAAAATATTTCTCGAAGAATCCCTTGAGAAACAAAGGAACGCGATCATGGAAAACTTTGCACAGATCCTTCGGCATATGACATACAACGCATCTTCATCTGGAAGCCACTCTGGAGGCGCCACCCCATTCAAGGTGCAAGTCAACTTTTACATTCCCATATTTGAAGGATAGATAGATGAAAATGCCATAGATAGATGGTTAAATGTGTTGGAAGGGTATTTTTTGGTTCATGATTTTTCCAATAGGGAAAATATTACTTTTGCACTCCTCAAAGTCACCCAAGGGCTAGTGGGAAACATACAGTGAGCAGAGGACAAGAAGGAACCCTCATTGTTTTTAACCACACTAGCTTGGAACTCTTTATGAGACGCCATCAAGGAGAAGCATTACCCTATCAGGAACTATGAAGATAAGTACATAAAGTGGACCACATTGTGGCAGGGAAGGGACCAAGACGTGTTAGAGTTCACAAATATTTTTCATACCCTTCCCATGAAGTTGGGTATCAAGGATTATGAGTGACATCTAGTACTCACGTACCATGGTTGTCTACACAAATACATCCAAGAAGATATGGAGTTCCTGGACATCTCCTCACTTAGCGTTTCCTACCAATATGCTATCAAGATTAACCAAAAGTTTAAACAGAAGAAGCGAGACTTTGGATATGCGAATCTAAAGCAAGGGAAAGGCATCTCCAAACTGCAGAACAAAGGACAACGATAAGGCAGGGTGACCCAAGATAACCTATCAAAACTGTAAGCAAATACCAACACCACGAAGAAAAAAAAGGACACAGGAAAGTGGTGTGAGTTCCATAAGAGCCCCACTCACAACACAAGTGAGTGTTGAGCCAAGCAATCACTGGTGGCCGAGCTAAAGGCTTCTGAGTCAGATGCATGTTCTGGCTCTAACTCAAAACCCAACAAGGGGAATGATAAAGGGAAGTATATTATTGATATGGAGCCCAACGCCACTGTTGCCACCACCAAGATCCACAAGATTGAGCCCAAAGATCCAGAGGAGGGGGAGTGTCTCTTCCACCCACATATGTGGGTGAAAGGTTCGCCGCTGCAATTAATTGTCAACAGCGGGAGACAAACGAACCTCATTTCAGTAGAGGTTGTGAAGCTCTTGGGCCTACCGACTACACCACACCCATAGTCGTACACCATTGGGTGGCTTCACTAATGACGAGACCTCCACATTAGCCAACAATATCACCTTCCCTACAATATCAAGCCCTTGATGAATGAGGTATTGTGTGATGTTGCTCTTCTTAAAGTTCGTAATGTATTATTAGGCCAACCATACTTGTGAAAGTGTCATGTTGTGTATGAGTTGAGGCCTCGCACTGTTATTATTTATTTGGGGAATAAGTTATAGAGGCTTCCATAGGTAGCCCTGCCTATCGCCATCTCTTTGATCTCTGCTAAAAAATGCAGTGAGATCATCTCCCAGACTAGGAAATTTGTTTTCTTTCTTATTCACTATCAAAGTAAAGGTAAGATCGTGGCCATGTCCATGGCCCCCGGGAACGGTTCCTTCATGCAATAGAAGTAAGTGGATAAGGTTGTAGAAGAATACAAAGACATCTTCTCCTCACCCAAAGTGGTACCCTTGCACTATCAGGTCAAACATTCGATCGATCTGACTCCCATAGAACCTCTACCCAACAGGCTGATATATCTTCACTCCATTCTAGAAAATGAAGAGATCAAGTGGAAAAGCTAGGAGTTATTGCAAAAAGGGCACATCCAACCAATTTCCTTGCCTTGTGGGAGGCCGATTGTACTTGTACAAAAGAATGATGGGACATGGAGGCTCTACATTGATTATCGACACTAAACAAAATCACTGTCAGGAACAGGTATCCAATCCCACAGATTAATGACCTTCTGGACTAACTCAAGGGGGGTAAGTATTTAAGCAAGATTGATCTAAAGTATAGCTACCACTAGGATCCAATAGAGCCCACATGTATGGAATATAGACTTCAAATCCAAGGAAGGCCTTTTTGAATGGTTGATTATGCCCTTCGAGTTCACAAATTCCCTTGCTATTTTTATGAGGCTAACAGATGACACATTGAGGCCCTTCACAAATTATTTCGTGGTTTTTTATCTAAATGACATCCTCATCTTCAGCAAGAGTTGGGCAGAGCACTTGCAACGCATTCAGCAGGTCCTTCAAACCTTGTGGCAACACAAACTATGTGCCAACTTGGAGAAATGCACCTTTGGCATGAGCTAGGTCTAATATCTGGGTTATATCATAGATGACAGAGGCATGCATGTGGATCTAGCTAAGATCCAAGTCATTCATGATTGTCCAACCCCGACCACTCTAACAGAGCTTCGCAACTTTTTGGGCCTTGCAAATTTTTATCAAAGGTTCATATTGGGATTCTCTCATATCACTTAGTCTTTGAGTCAGATTAACAAGGGCGGAGTGAAAACAAAGTTTTCCTGGTCTAAGTCCTGATGTGGGAGCATGCGACTTGGAGGAAAAATCTTCAAACTTAATTGCAAAAAATCAAGAAAAATCTATAGGCAAAGGAGTGGGGTCCTTTAGCCAGCAATTTCCATGCTTTTCTAGTTTAAGATAGGGATAGAGTTAAGAATAAAAGCATTATGTAATAATCTCTCATGGATAAGCGATAATAAGTTTTATGCATGATTGCTTTAAATCGCTCTATGTAAAAGGCATGCTTTTGTATGGATAAGGACCGAGAGGGCTTATCTACTATATATAAAATGAAATAACGGGATGCTCAGAGGTAGAGAGTGCCCGGAAGTATTATCATCTGAGAAAATCTCTCTCTATGTATCCACATTAGTGGTCCTCTGTTAATTGATAATTGTATGCGTGTATCAGTTCAATTGCTTTCTTTTGAGTTTGAATATCGATGAATTAGCCTTATTTTCCCATTAATGTTTAGGTTGAATCCTTTAAAATCATTTTTCCTTCATATCGACGAGCACAGGCTTCTTAATTTGTTGTATAGAGTTCTACAGCCAAAAAACTGATTTCCACAGAAAATAATGAAAATTACTTAGTCCAAACAGAGTTCTGGATTTGAAGTTTTATTGTTTCTGGTTCATACCCATATCGGGTCCGAACCTTATTGCAACGGAGAATCACAAGTGGAGTGGGAAGGTCCTTTGGAGCCGCCGAAGTCCGAAACCCCGACAGTTTGGAACTGAAATAATATAGACGGATAAGTTATTGGGTCTGCAAGTGTATCGCATCGCAAGTTCGGAGTGGAGGAGTTTATCCCTTGGAATAGTGGGATCACTGATTATAGAGATGGAAGGGCCATTTAAAGAGTCGATAGTATAATTCTTCAGAATTAACACGAAGACTGTTTGAAAGTCGCGATAGTGGTTAAAAGTGCTGATAGTGTATTTTGTTCCTTTGGAACAAAATCCTCGCCGATTGTGTATTTTACATTGAAAACGTAGTTTCCTCATTTTTAAAGTGTTGATAGCATTTTTGTGTAATTCCTTTGGAATTACAATCTCGATAGAGTATAAGGGCTCTGTGTAATAAATTACATCAATAACAAGGATTGGGGTTCTAGAGGAAAACCCATGAGGCTGTCAGTTTAACAGTAAATTACTGATATGCCAAGAACTCACAGAGGAGGAATTTTGCCAGATATAGAAGAAATTGTAGCCAGATTTGCGTTGTCTATATCGCCTACACTTAGGCCACCAAGTCCCAACAAAAGGGATTCATTGAGTTGAAGCGTTGCTAGACCTACAACAGCCATTTGCAATTAAGACAGATGCCTCTAACTATGTTATCGGTGTAGTCCTCACCCAACACGGGCATCCAATGACCTATCATAGTGAGACACTTTTTGATACAATTCGAAATTACTCAACCTATGATAAAGAGATGTATTCCATCGTGTAGGCTTTCTGGAAATGGAAACATTACATTATAGGGAAGGAGATGTTCATCCACACCAATCGCTGACCTATTTAGTTTATATTGACACAATGGAAGTAACATAATGATCACCATCAGAAGTGGTCTACATATATGCAACAATTACACTTGAACATTAGATACAAAAAGGGCAGCACTAATCATGTCGCATACTTCCTCAGTCGGCCCCCAATTGCAGCACTGACTATTGTTCTCAACTATTGTGGCCATGAGACCTCTGGATGGTCGCGACTATACAAAAATGATCCATATTTTGCCTCCACATACCAGATGCTAGTGGATGGAAAACAAGTTCATGATTTCCACCTCTAGGATGCAGTGTTATGCTACCTGGTCCACCTTTGTATTGCTTCAAGCGAGCGTGCCAAGTTGATTTGGGAGGCGCACAACAATCAGGTCACAAGACACTTCAGTGTGGAGAAAACTGTGGTCGTACTAAAAAAGTACTTTTATTGGCCAAAACTCTGACAGGATGTTGGGAAATATATTAGATCCTACACTATCTGCACCATTGTCAAGCCAACCATCAAGAAGTAAGGCTTGTACACTACTCTGCCTATTCACAGCCAACCTTGGGAATCCATCTCCATGGACTATATGTCTGGCCTCCCTTATACTAAGCATGGTAATGACTGTGTATTTGTGGTTATGGATATATTTTCTAAGATGGCTATATTGGTGACTTGCAAGAAGAGTATCACAACAGAGGACACTGCCAAACTCTTCTTTGAACAAGTGTAGGTACATTTTGGCATCCCGTAAACCATTAAATCAGATCAGGATAGCAGGTTCCTGAGCACATTCTGGTCAAGCCTCTAGACACTATTGGACACCAAGTTCACTAAGTCGACTACATTCCATCTCCAGACTAATGGCCAGACAAATATCGTCAACAAGATGATAGTGCACATACTCTGCATGTGCAACTCCAAGCATCCATAAACATGGGATGAGAGCCTTCTCTATGTGCAACACAACTATAAAAAGTCTCTCCATATCTCAATTGCTCGCAGTCCCTTTCAAGTGGGTCCAGGATTTCAACCATTGTGTCTGATTGATGTTGCCATGCCTCATGCGACTACAGAGACATAATCCACACATGTACAAACTGAGGCTGATAAAGCAACCATATTTGTTGAACACATCTGCCAATAGGTTCACGGTATCTTAGAGAAGTCCAATGCCAAGTACAAGCAATGTCATGATCAACATTCAGTGCCACACAAGTTTCAGGTGGGTGACAAAATCTAGTTGCATCTGCAGAAATAATGCCTTACTGGAGCCCATCTAATACACAACATTTTGTCCTGCCTCCTGCACCTCCCTGTGTCATATCCTGAAGTGCCTGAAACTTAGAAATCATGCAGTGCACCCATCCTGATATGCAGCTCAGATCCTCCCTAAAACACTGATGGAAAAATGCCTTGAGCCTTCCTTGAAGAAAAGGACTCTAAAACACTACTTTTAGCATCATCGCAACCCTAACACTGGGAACCTGTGTTGATCGCTAGTTGCACTATACTAGCCTGATGATTCAAGCGCACTCTTGGCTTGGATACCCGTGATGATCCCTAAAAGGCATTTTTCCCAAAGAGGACTGTCATGCGGAAAGAGTTAATCTTGCGGACAAAACCAACCTCCCTAGAAGCCTAAGACTTTCTAGTGACAAACAAGACAATTAAGAGCAATCCTTCTCTAAACATGCATTTATCACACGAGAAACCAAGTATTTTAGATCCTACCTGTAGTCCAACGCTGTTGTAGTAGTCTAGCCTCGTCGATCCAGATGAGCTCCTCCTTCACTTCGAAACCTGCATTCACTAACAATCAAAC
>APFE031758134.1:255730-273396 GCA_000404065.3 Pinus taeda | reverse complement strand
GATCCAACTTCTTCCATTCTTCATCAGTCACTCCCGTTGGTTTAGTACCCGGATCTACTGCGATCCACTGATCTTTATGCACCAAGAGATCCTCCATCTTGAGTTTCCACAACTCAAAACTCTGACCATTGAACTTCTCAATCTCTATCTTTTCGTTGCTCGCCATCTTCTTTCACCACTAGAATCGATCTCGCAGATCTCCCACTGAAGAGGGTCTACCATAGGCCCGAGTGAAACCCCTCAGCAACAAAGGCATCCCCTTGAAGCCAAAACAACTCTAATACCAAATGCAGGTTTTAACCCCGTACAAAAATTACCTGCATACGAATTCTAAATCACAGGAAAAATAAATTGCGAGAGCATAACACATAAAACACATATACACAGAGATTTCCCACTGGATCTCAAAACCGAGACTACCAGCTTGATTTTTCGTTATATTCCTTTCAATGTTACAATACATATTTATACATGCCAAAGCATCCAATACCATGGACCGAAAACCATTGCGTCCAAAACTATGGACCGAAAAACCATAGGTAGGTTCGCCCAACCTAATATAGGGTCCAAAAAAGTTTTCTAGGGGCGCTGCCCCGAACCCCGTAGAGGGGGGCTACCCGCCCCCCTCAAACCCCCCAGACAGGGGGGGCTGCTGCCCCCCCTGTGACCCCCCTGCTGCGCAACGAAGGGGGACTCTGCCCCCCGGTTCACTACGTAGGTTAGTCGTGGAAAGAATATAACACAACCCAACAAAAGCTCTGATGGTTCAATGGCAACTCCGTTTTCAACAGGAGGAAACACTCTGGAGACAGAAATCTAGAGTCCAGTGGCTTAAGGAAGGAGAGAAAAATACAAAGTTTTTCCACAGATCCACTTTAGACTACAAAAGTGCGAACACAATCCTCAGACTCAACAATGAAGTAGGAGAAACTTTGCAAAATCACAAGGATATTTCTTCTCTACTCACCATGCATTTCAAACATATAGCTCAGGAGACACAGGATGAAAGAACAGAGGCAATCGAGACTCTTGCTCAGGCCATACCCAGCATCATAACTACTGAGAAAAATTTGGCTCTTCTTAGAGTAGTCTCAATGGAGGAAGTGGAGTAGGTCGTCAAAAGCATGCCAAGCGACAAAGCTCCAGGACCTTATGGCTTCACCATAAACTTCTACAAAGCGTGCTGGCCCACCATGAAAACAGAGGTATGGGAAGTTGTTGAAGATTCCAGGTGCTCCTGCACCATTCTCAAATCGCTAAACTCCACCTTCCTGGCTCTTGTTCCAAAGGAAGAGGATGCCAACTCTCCTGAGAAATTTAGACCTATAGCTCTTTGTAATGTGATCTACAAAATCATCTCAAAAGTTATAGCCAACAAACTCAAGTCTATTCTTCCCAATCTAATCTCGGAAGAACAATCCGGATATGTGGAGGGCAGACAAATCCTGGACAACATCCTCTTAGCTCAAGAGATGGTTCACACTCTCCAGACCAGGAAGATAGCAGGTATGTTAATGCAACTGGATCTCTCCAAAGCATTTGATAAAGTCAACTGGCAATATCTGGAAGCTGTTCTTACAGCCTTTGGCTTTGACTATCAATGGATTAAATGGATTCTTGCTTTAATTAAATCCTCCAATTTCTCTATCCTAGTCAATGGCTCCCCCTCGGAACCCTTCTCCCCCTCCCGAGGCATCAGGCAGGGAGACCCTCTCTCCCCTTTCCTTTTTGTGATCCTCATGGAAGGTCTAAGTAGACTTATTCATAAAGAAAAAGCAGACAGCAATATCAGAGGGCTTCATCCTCTGCACTCTATCCCTGCAACCAAGCACCAGCAGTTCATGGACAACACCATGCTGCACGGCACCCCTACTGTGAAAGAAGCTATGGCTTTCAAAAATATCCTAAGCCTCTTTAGCAAAGCGTCAGGTATGGAAATTAATCACGCCAAATCTACCGTTTTTTTCTTTAATTCATCCTGCCATTCAGAAGCATCTTTCAAATATTCTTGGATTTAGACGGGGCAATTTGCCCTCTAAGTATCTGGAAGCCCCTCTAACTACCAAACCTTTGGAAAAACATCACTGGGGAAAAATACTGGCAAACATGGAAAAAAAATGCAGGCACTGGACTCACAAAGCCCTCAACTTTGCGGGCATATTAGTCCTCACTAAAGCAATCCTTCAAGCCATCCCACAGTATCTGCTTTCCATCTTGCCAGCCCCTAAAGGAATCCTCCAGAAGATAAGAACTATCCAGCAATTGTTCATATGGAAAGGCAATTCGGAAAAAAACAAATGGGCTTTGGTGGCCTGGAACAAACTTTGTAAATCAAAAGCAGCAGGGGCCTAAATCTAATAGACCCCTACACCATCAACATGACTTGTGGAACTAAGATATGGTGGCGCTGGTTAAAAGAACCCACTCTACCTTGGGCAAGGCATTGGAAGGAGAAATACACTCCAGATTGCAGTGAACAGGACCTAATCAGGTTACATGCCATGCCAGAAGGGTCTCCCATTTGGAATTTAGCTAGGCAGAACCGCAACATAATTCAGGACCATAGCTTTTGGGAAATCCGCAACGGGGAAACAACGTTCTTTTGGGAAGATGCTTGGCAGCAACTCCCCCGCCTTGTAACTCCAGACCTGGAGGACTTTAAAAGGGAATGTCAGAGCAGGGGCAAATACAAGGTCCATCAGTACTGGAGCCACGGCAACAGCGAGCAGGATTGGAGAGAATGGTCACTCCTTAACACTGGCACCTCAATCGCAGGAAACGACAACATAAGGAACTTGCTAAGAACTCTAAACAAAAGAAAGATAAGAAAATCTACAGAAAGGGACAAGCTAAGATGGGGCATGAAAGGAAGTGGCAATTTCACCCTCAAAGAAGCAAGGGAGCAGCTTGAGCATTTTTAACATGGGGAGGTCACGCCTTGGAGCATCAAGGTTTGGGACGCCCTATTCTGGCCTAAAATAAAGTCCTTTCTTTGGCTCCTTATGCAGGTAAAAACCCTTACCTGGGAAAATTTGCACAAAAAAAGATTCTTTGGTCCCTCTAGATGTCCCCTTTGCAAAACAACAGAAGAAAATATAAATCATCTGTTCAATACATGCAAATGGGCGGAGTACTTATGGAAGTGGATAGAAACTACCATGCAGCAAAACAACAGGGACAAAGACTCCATCCAAAACAGCATATTGAATTGGCCTAGCGACTACTCTAACAATCTAAGAATTAACAGCATCTGGAAAGTCCTGCCAGGGTTCATAACCTGGACCATTTGGAAAGAAAGAAACATGCGAATATTTCAGAATGATCACAAGAACTTAGAGCATTCGCAACTCACCTTAACCGAAAATGTTTCACAGCTGATCCTGGCAAAATGTAGAGCAGTTCCCGATAGCCAACTCTCAACCAGAGACCAGCAAATTCTGAAAATCTTCAAGTTGGATAATGGGCACAACATGCTAACCACAAGCAGCCAGCAAGAGCCTCGAACGGGGCCAATTGGATGGCATAGCCCCCCTGATGGCTTCCTGAATATGAAATTCGATGGCGCCTCAAGAGGAAATCCCGGATTAGCAGGTATAGGAGGAGTCATCAGAAATCACAAAGGGGAAATTTTCCACAGTTACAGTCAAGCCCTGGGAGAAGAAACCAACAATGAGATGGAATTTGCAGCTATAGAAAAAGGGTTACGAATTCTCAGATGGAACCGAACAGGCAATGCAATAATCGAAGGTGACCCAGAGGTTGCCATTACCGCGGCTAGGAAAATCTACAGAGGCACGCAGGTAAGCAAGGTAACAAAACATTGGTGTTTAGCTCAGGTAACAGATAACATTGCCAAAGTGCTTGGGGAAATGAAAGGTCTCACCTTTCAGGCAATCCGTCGCAAGGCTAACACGGTTGCTGACCACCTGGCAAACTTCGGGATTGAACACCCCAATGCAAGGTGGGACAACTTTTGGCAAGACGTCGACTGCCCAGAGCTAAAGGAAAAGTGCATGCAACTATCCAGGTTGGATATGAGGTCGGCAGAGATGGGCGATCGAACGATCGAATAACTTAAAGAGTCTGGTGATTAGACATGCTGATTCAGCCAGCATCATTAAATCAGGAAAGAGCTGTAGGACGAATGACATAAGGAATATCTGTCAGACGCAGGCGATCAAGATATACACACCCCCCATGATCCGCTATGAAATCAGCCGCAGTAAGAAGGGCAGGACAAAGCACACTTGGCAGGCTCAGGACGAAGAAGATGACGGTGATCGTAAAGGTCGGCAATCATTTCAAGGCCTCACCATTTTCCCATCGCGCAGCAATTATGCCGATCGGATAGGCAAGTGGCACAGACAAGAGCAACCACTCACAGATCACCTCCCGGTCATTCGTTATTTAAGAACCACCAAGGCCACAAGGAAAAGAAATGTTTTAGTGCGTAGTAAGTCTGAGCCCGCTCCCTCTGCAAACACAGTGCAGGAAATCTCCATGGCTACAGGCGTCGCAATGATAGGGGAAGGCTGCTGAAACCAATATGCAAACAAAGACCTCCAGCAAGCAAAGAATATGTACAAAACAAGGACATCCCAGCGCAACAAGCGTAAAATCACCGAACTGGAAGCCAGCGTCAAGGAAGAGGAAACACAGGTTTCGAACCAGCAAATTGGGAAGGAAGTGGATTGGCTCCTGGACCCGGGCACTACCCATACTCAGGCCACCCAGTTCGTCCGAACTCAGGTCGAAGCTTGGTGCATGAATACCCTCCTCGCCAAAGTTCTAAATGCCCAAGAAGAGCAGGCAGAGTAGCTGCGCAATCTCAAGAAACACACTGAGGCCATGGAGCATGACCACATGGCAGTAGTGGAAAGTATTGAATTTAAGCTCTCCTCGC
Source organism: Pinus taeda (assembly GCA_000404065.3). Lineage (NCBI taxonomy): Eukaryota > Viridiplantae > Streptophyta > Pinopsida > Pinales > Pinaceae > Pinus > Pinus taeda. The sequence continues at coordinate 268,493 of APFE031758134.1, read as the reverse complement.
TGGACCAACAGGCAGACAGCATCAACAAAAAGCTCACTATGCTAATCAAGCTCCTGCGTAATGTCATTGGCAACAACGGCAGGCTCGCTGAGACTCAGTGTGGGGACTCTTCAGGCACCCAGCCGGGCAACCCTCCTAAGCCAGGACATGCCAACCGATGATTGTAGTGGTCACGTTCCTCTTTTTGTAGACCGCTTCCTATGCCTCCTCTTTTTCAAATCTTGTTATGTCTTCTGTACTTGGAACCTGTCAAGAGACCTCTCTGACAGATCCTCCTAACCTTTTGGTTTAGAGTGTTTTAATTCTCTACCGCCCTACATGGTGTGCTTGTGTCTTTCATTTTCTAGGTAGCCAGGCCTTCTGTCTAGCGGCCATTAATCTGCTTTGGCAGAAGTTTTGTACTATACTTTTTCTCTGTTAATACAAAAGCTGATTTACACAAAAATAAAGCTATCTAATGGGAGCATATATTAATAGATCTAGGGTTGTTAGTACAAGTAAGGATTGATTCTATTTAATATAATAATGTTATAATATTAGTAATATTATTAAAGGTTTGTGTAATTTAATTAATATAAATATGTTAGAAAAGCTGACATCTTGTTATTTAAGATAGTCATGAACAGGGCTATTGCTAAGATAAAATAAACCAATGGAGATTTCCCAAGAGGATAAAAGAAATATGGCTAAATAAATAAGGATAAGCGATAACAAGGGGAAACCTAGAAAGCTAGAAAAGGTCAATAAAAGAGGGAGGGGAAGAGGGGGAAGACACGACTAGGAAGAGAGGGCAGGGATCCAGCAACTACTGATCTTCCAGCCATCATCTCTATTAATATTGCTTGGCCTTCTTTAAATCTCAATTGCTTCCCTAAATTTTCTATGATGGAACTGCACAACCTTAACAATAACCTTGGCCTCCTCAATACAAACATGATGCTTGGTCTTCTCTGCATGCTCTGCTAGTGCGGAAGACTTGGTTCTCCCATGCTTTAGGTTAGCTGCATGCTCATTAATCCTTTGATTAATAGAGCGTCCTGTCTCTCCAATATAGGGGGTTCCACAGGAATAAGGAATGATGTAGACACCCTTCATGTCCTTAGGGTCGATAGGATCCTTCAGCGATCGGAGGGATTTATGAATGGTGTTGAGGGGTCTAAAGGTTGAGGGAATATTATATTTCTTAAGAATCTGAGAAATCATATCAGTGGTTCCTTGGAAAAATGGAAGATGGACACCTGGGACTCATTCTTTAGGTTCTTTTTTAATTATTGAATTTTTGGAGGCTTTAAGTAAAGTCTTCTGACCAAGGTGTCTACTATAACCATTCTCGGCAAAGACATTAGGGAGATGGGATTTCTCTTTATCAAAGCTCTTATCATCATAAATCCTTAGGGCATGAGTAGTGAGGGTGTTAAGAACACCCAATTTTTGAGCCGGGAAATGATGGGAACTGGCATGAAGATATTGCCCCGTATGTGTTTTCTTCCAAAACACTTGGTTGGAGAGGGAACTGTCAATATTCTTTGAAATACGAATATCAAGGAAGGAGAGGCAACCATTGACTTCCTACTCCATGGTGAACTTAATGGTGGAGGATTAACAGTTGAGACGATTGAAGAAGATATCTAACTCTTCTTGGCCATGGGACCAGATGCCATTAGTATCATCTACATATCTTTTCCAAAGCTTGATAGGAGATGGGCTGAGGCTAAAGCCTTGGATTCAAAATCTTCCATAAAAATATTAGCAACAATAGGGGACAGGGTTGAGCCCATGGCAACAACACGGGTCTGTTCAAAGAACTCGTCCTCGAAACAAAAAAAAAAGTGGAAGTGAGATAAATCTCAACTAACCAAGCGGTATCAAGATCCATTAGGCAATAGATCACTTCGAAGGCCTCCTTTATAGAGATACATGTGTAAAGGGATACTGCATAAAAAATAACAAGAATGTCCTCAGAGTCAAGCTTTATGTCCTTTAGGTCTTCAACAAAGGATGTAGAGTCTTTGATGAAGGACTCTGTACGGCAAACTAAGGGTTTAAGTTTTAAGACAAGGAATTTAGCTAGAAGGTAGGTAGGACCACCAATGGTGTTGGCAATGGGTCTTAGGGAAGCCCCCTCCTTATGAATCTTTGGCAGCCCATAGATCCTTGGAGTGGTGGGACTGCTCTCAATGAGTTTATGGCACAGGGAACTTACTCAGCTACTGGATTTGATGGCAAGAGCCACAGTCATAGAAGTATTCTTTAGAGGGCTCTTGGGAAGCTTTTTATAGCTACCACTATTATAAAGATGATCTAACATCTTCTTGCGGTAATCATCTTTGTCAAGGATAAGAGTAGCCCCTCCTTTGTCGGCCTTCAGAACAACGATATCTTTGTCCCAGTTTAAGGATTTGAGGGCAAACAATTCTTCATTGTTGAGGTTTCTTTGAGAGGGAAAATAATATATATAATATATTATTTATTATATATTAGTTCCCTTCTATTAATAATAGTTATTATTTGGTAAATATTCCCTAAATGTAGTCTGATTAACTTTTTACTTAAAATAACACATCATAAATATGATAATAATATTAGTTTTAACATTTTAATATAATTAAACAATTTGAATAGTCAAATCTAGCCATTTCTGGGTCTATTATAGCTGTTTGTCTAGTTTGGCCTAATATAGTCGTTTCTTTAGTCAAAACTAGAGGTTGTAAGATCTGCTCTCCCTACTTAATATGTACCCATGATCTTCAACTTCTCCTGACGATGAACGACACTGGTTGGTTCGAAATGCGTCAACAATTTTTTTTTCATGTGATTTACGTTGAAATACTTTTTCTCATAAATTTTCCAATTGTTCTCCAAGCCATTATTGAATCGTCATCTATGCTGCAAAAGTAACATGCTATCAAAAATATTTGAAGCAGAAAAAATATGAAAAGGTATGTATACAAACAAATTTATTTCAACCAAATTTTGCAAGTATTTTTTGTTTTTATAAATTGCTTCAAAAAAGTTGATTGCATTAGTGCAAAAAAATAAAAATAAAAAATTATTTAACTATTTTTATTTTATGTTTTTTAATTATTATTTATTTTATTTCCTTGAGCAAAAAGAAATTATAATAAAGAAAATGATTTTTTTTTTTTAATCATTAGATACATAGGGAATGAGACACATATGTGTCTAAAATCAATTTTATTAAATCAGTGCTCATGTCATGTGGAGCAGAATTTGTTATTTGCTTGGATTCTTCTAAAATCAAATTTATTAAATCAAATTGGACTCTTAGACCACATTCCATGTGCACCATAGTTTGTTATTCACTTGGTTTTTTCTACTTTTAACTTTCCATGTTAAAATAGTTCAAAACAAATCATTTTTTTTCCTCACACAATCTGCAAAATGGAGCTCTGAAGAACCCCGAATTTCTCCAAAATCGTTAGGAATTCGAGGAAACAGTTTCTGGGTTATTAACTCATCCCGTTCCCAAAACGTCCATGTCCCATTTTTTCTCGATTCGCCATGGATTGCTCAGAAATTTGGTTTTAAAATTTCATGTCGAGATAGCTTACGCTTTCTAAAAATTACGTTTTCTGCAAAAATCAATTTCAAATTTCTCCTAAATGGTTGCAAAATCTAGAAAATCATTCACAACTTACCTAATTTCTCCGTTCCATAGAAAACCCATGTCTTAGTTTTTTCAAGTTCACCCTGGTTTTCTCAAAATTTGCATTTTAAAATCATGTTTATGCTGTTGCGTTTTCTAGAAATGTTCCCATGATTTTTGATTTGCAGGTTCTGAATATTGGGCTTGTGGTTGCGTGGATGTCTTTTAGCAAAGGAAAATGGAAGATATAACCATATCAATCATCCTATAGACAATTCTAGGGGACTTGAAATCTGGAATGAGATAAAATATCAGACAACGCTTTGAAGAAATCTAACCGAATCATTTTTGTAATCTGGGAGAAAACTCTTGCATTACAGAGGTAAGGATTTTTGCACATGGATTTGTAAGTCTTGCAGTAGCTAAATAATTTTTATGATATACTAACAACACAATTTATTTTTCTGATCCTCCAAGTCAAATGAAGTGCAAAAGGAGAGAATACTTGAGAGATTTATTTTGTTAGCATAGTCAAGATTTTGTCAATCGATTCCTTTGTAAATTTTGCAAAAATAAAATGAAAATGCTTGATCTCATACCTTAAATCATTGTTTGTGATCTTCGCCTGTGCTCCTTCTTCTCAACCATTTGTTTCATTTTAAATTTTTCCTACTAAGGGTTAGTAGATGGGTGGTTCTTACTACACCATAAAACATCAAATTTACCGTAAAAACTATAAATTTTTTTTTTTTTTTCCTATCTTTCTAAATTTTCTTTTCTTTTTTAAAGTATATTCATGCTTCCAATGAAGCAATTCACGATTAGAATTTTTGAAATACTCATATCCAAACTTGAAAAATATACCTGATTGTTTATAACGATATGAAAAATCACCTTGACTTTTCGATTCACTGCAAGGATCTCTTGAAGAATTGATGAATATTGTGGCGTAACATCTTTTTGATACCATTCCTCAATGTAGTCTTTAGGCTGCATTTTTCACACTTCGTCCATAAATGGTTAGTAAAAAATAAAACAAATAAAATACACTTTAAATTGAAAGCTAGTTCCTATGCACACTTCCCTGACAACTGTGCGAAAACATTGGGGAAAAGTGATCGCTTTCCATTTAATTTGTCAACCTGGGGGTTTTGTAAACTTGTGAAGCATGCGTGCACTGTATGTGCTAGAAATTTTCTTTCAGTTTAAATCAATCTAATTAGAAAATAACGAAAACCAATCCATCCAATCTATGAAATCAAATAATGAAAATGAAATTCAACTAACCTGTGAAACAAAAAAGAACTAATGTATACTTAGTTACTCCAACACTCAATTATGAAGTGTCACATTCTTGAGATGATGTGTAAGAAACTATTTATACTTTAACTTCTAATGCCCTAGAAAAGCAAGTAAAGTGTGTAGAAAATAACTCAGTAATTGCATGTATTAAATATTCAACCATTCAATCTTGAAATATGATTAAATCAATTTCTTAGAATGATATTTAGGAATATCAGTTAATGAAATCAAATGAGGATTTTAAAAGAAAATATAAAAGCACAAAAAAAGTAAAGCTCAATGATTGCATAGGTTGAACATTCAGTCACCCAATTTGAAGTCACCTTGTTGGCCTGATCTTTTATTCAATTATACAATGAATTAATAGTTTGATCTAAGAAAGTAAATAATAGAACATGAAAGGAAACTAAATAACTATGAGCTCTTGCCTAAAACTTAATTCAATTGGAAAATACATAAATTTTTCCTATTGAAATGTTCTTAGAAAAGAAAAGATTACACAATCATTCTAAGACTAATATTAAGAAAGAAAATGAACTTTAATATATAAAAACAATTAAATCTCACACATTTTAGGTAGTTGATCTAAAAGTGTGAGAGATGGTAAATCGAGATGCTCCATATGTAAGAAAAACCAAGTCAAAATGAAGGAACATTCATGAGTAAGGTGCCACAATCTAATTCTGTATTCAAAGCTTGAGCATAACTCCAATTTTACACATGAAAATGATAGGAGAAAACTTCCCCTATTTATACAAAAAGATGAGAAGCTACCTCATTAATGAGAGTCCATGAATCTCTCCCCATATCTCTAGAGTTACAATCAAAATAGGAAATGATATGACACATGTCTTCTTCGAGTTTCAATAAAAATAGGAAATGAGACACATATCCTCATGATCCCATGATCTTCTCCACTCAAATTTGAATTTGGTTTTGGGAAGCCACATAAGGGTCTTTTAGAAGCTTCCTTTTGACCTACACATGTCAACAATCTCATCCCATTTGTTGGGTATAAGCATATCCACATTATTTTCTAATTTTTAACCATAAATTCATTTAAAAATTCTAAGAATTGATAAAGATCGGAAAAGCATAAATGTGACCCAATAATGGTAATGGTAAGGTAAATGTAATGAAATGGGCATAAATGTAATGAAATAGAGGTGGAGTGAAGGTGACAATATGGAAATATAAGTGAAAATGTAATGGAAGTGAATGAAAATTTCAATGCCCAACAGTGGCCACCTATTAGGGATGGCTACTTCCCATAAAATCCTTAGCACTCATTACTTTGGGCCCACTCTATTTTTTGACTGTGTTCAAGTGGTCAAAATATGTGAATGTTTCTAATGATAGGCTCATAAACTATGAGCTCCACCAGCTCTACCTCATCTACTCATTGTCATAGGCCTTTTTTCTAAATGGGGCATATAATTCATGACGTACAACTCACATTCTCAAGGTGGGAATAAGTACATGATGATTGCAATCGACTAGTTTACCAAATGGGAAGAATCCATGCCCACATATAACAACATCATTGATACAACTGCATAGTTTTTCTTTAACCACGTCATCACATGGTTCAATCTCCCTATGGAGTTTGTCTCGAATCATGGTAAACACTTCAAAATGGAGATATTTTCATAACTATCCCAACTCCTTGGTTTTTCACACGTGTTTTCTTCTCCATACTACCCCTATTCTAATGGTCAAGTAAAAGTTGTCAACAAAGTCCTCAAGACAATGTTGTATAGAATGGTGAACAACCACAAATCCAATTGGCATCAAATGGTTTTCTCATTCCTATGTGCATATTTCACTTCAGTCAAGGCATCAACAAGGTTCACACATTTCCAGTTAATATACAAGGTGATGTCATACACCCTATTGAGAGCGAGATCCCTACCTTACACATAGACATTGAGCTTCTCCCAGACACCTCACCCTTAGAAAAAAGGCTAGTGTAGTTGGAACATGTCGACAAAATTGAGAAAAAATCTATCGAACATAACAAATCCCATAAGAAGAGGATCAAAGCCTCCTTTGGTCACAACGTCACCCTCGTTCATTCATAGAGGGGGGCCTAGTCCTTCGCTACGATGTTTCCAAAGAAGCTTTTCAACTAGGTAAGTTCAAAACTTTATGGAAAGTTCCATATGTAGTTAAACATTTCTTTCTCAAAGGTGCATACATGTTAGCAAAGCCTGATGGGACATTCCTCAATGACCCCATTAATGAGATCTACCTCAAAAACTTCTATTCATAACCTTAAATTATGCCTTATGATGTAAATACATGCACCTTGACTTATTTTTTATGATGATCACCTCAACACAGATGTACTCTAAAAACCATACTCTCATCATGTGTCGCAGATGGATCATTCATTAGTCTACCATCATGGGTTCACATATGTTGCTTCTCGATGGTCGCAAAATATAACTACAATAGCCTGGGCCATATACTCCCCTAACTTGACACCCCTCTACTAGAAAGGGATTTTCATGAGGTGAAGAACCAATAATCAAGTTGAATATGATGCCATCATAGGTCTCTTGGATGATGCCTCTCACCTAAGTACCAACCACTTGCATGTGTTCCTTGACTTATAACTTATTGTATCATAGTTAAATAGAACCATCAAGCTACTTGACCCTTTCCCTTTTTAGAAATTGTTTCATGCACAGAGGTTAGCACCTATTTTTATCATATTACATTTTCACATATACTAAGAACTGAAAATCATGTGGTTGATTTCATAGTTAATCAAGTCCTAGACTGGCACACATCACATTTATATAATCATTGGGAGACATAAAACATAATGAACATATCCATCCATAAATAAAACTTAAATCATGTGTATAAAAAGCATACCACATAGACAGATCATAAGAGCCACAAAAAATTTACTCGTATATATATATTGATCATATCCAGAAAAACATGTCATCACAAAAAATGGGAGCATCCTCATAATGGGTGCTTTACATGCATGTCTGACATCTAGGGTTCGGGCCCATTACCCCCTACAACACCTATCCCACCTGCATGAGGCCCTCTTTCCTTATCCATGCTCAATCCAAGATCAACCATGTAGTAGCCATTACTACTGGAAACAAGCAGAGGACCATATGCCACTCCTTATCCCATGTCATAATCCTCTCAATGATATCCTCACCTAGAATATCCCATCCAGCATGAGGCATCGCCCAGAGTAATTTTTTTGTGTGATCCCAAGCATCCTTGACAACCTGTGCTAGCACCCACAATCTCTCAACCTATGCACGGAGAAATACAACCCCCCACTCCTTAGAGAGGCCACCTATCTCTATACACATCCTCTAAGATGGCCTCTCGAGACACTCATTTTCTCTCTCCCCCCTCTAGCACCGTTGCCCTATAGTAGTACCTACCTGACCAAGTCATTGAGGATCTGCACTTGCCAATCTACCCAAATGGCACCTGTGAGGTCCAATATATGCAAGAAAACATGAAGGATATCAACATAGATATATATAAAAAAAAAAAATCATATACAAAATATAAAATATTGAAATTATATTCACATAGTTTTTGGACCACAAGTATCTCCTTGGGGCAAGCCCATCTCTAGATCTCCTAAAAAATACACGCTAGCATAAGGGAACTCCAGGATCATCAAAGGGTTTGATTGAAACTGACCCTAAAAGGTGGGCTTCCAATATCTCCCTACCTCCCCGCGACCTACCATTAGCATCAAAGGAGCCCAACATCAAATGTGATACTCTCTTAGTGGTACAGGAAGCACTTCTATCACTAGAAAAAGCATCACTACCCTCTCGTATAATATGTTGCACAACACTACCTTAACAAAAGCTTTCACCTCACCATGGATGACCTATGATAGTCGCATCATCATCCTCCAATGGAGGAGGTCAACCCAATCAAAGAAGACATTTGCCTGCATCCTCTCCAGAAATGCTATCTCGGGAGCTGAAATACAGTTTGGGGCCAATGACCGTACAAATCATACTATCATTGTTGTAACCACCTACGTCCCTAGGTCCAGGATGGATGCAATACATATGCACCCTTTAAGGAATGGATCATCATGAAAGTGTTACCGAGATCAAGCTAGCAACACCACATGCCTGGATGAGAGCTCCATCAGTAGAACCTCACCTCAAGGTAACAACCATCTCATGAAGTATGCATACACCTTAGTGGTGAATTCCACTTCTCATTCTTGAATGTCAAAGACCTACCAATTTGGCTACTAGTTGTCAACCAAAAATGGCAGGAAGTATTCTTGCAACCTCAACACAGGGTTTTGAATAAACTTTAGTAATCCCCATCTAGCCAATTATGCTCATGCCTCAACATCCTTAGCCATTTCCATACACAAGTGGTCCCAATCCTTCTCCTACCATGTCACCACCATCGAACTCAAAAGCAGAACAAAAACAGAAAAATCAACCCCATGGCCAAACAAATTTCTTTCCTTAGCACTACGCATATGTTTCCAAAATAGGCATGCTACTGTCTGTTAATCACCAAACCATATGTGCACATCCACGCACTTTCCCCCTATACAATCGTGCACCTTGCATTATTGGCGCACCCCTACCTGCGAGGACCTCCACAGAGGTTCCTCACATTTTTTTCCTATACATTCGTACACTTTGTGCAATTGTCACTCCCTTGGTCACATAGTCTTTGACCCGAAGACCTTATAGTTGTTTCCCTTACAATTGTTGATTAGGATCTCATTAGCTATCATAATTAACCAAGATCTTTTACTTTTGGATGTTAGCAGAATTGCATGTGAAAGAGTATGAAAAAACATATGTGCATACTTTTGAAGAATAGGAAACATAATTAAAACCATCAAATCAAAGCACACAGACACATTGATAACGGAGTTCTCCCAGTGTGGGTTACATCTTCGGGACGGGTGTCAATATTGGGAAGGCCGCTTCATTAAATGTTGCAAAATAATGATGATGTGTGTGGTATATTCTTTGTTATTACAAGGAAAAATTCCCTCAAACAAAGTGGCATGTCTCTCCATGAGACATTCTCCTATAGGAACGATAACTCATATGAATACTCCTTCAACATGACAAGATAATAAATTTATGAGAGATTTTTTGGTGAAAATCACATGAGAAACCATTTGTCAACACATTTCGAACCAACTAGTGTGGTTCATCGTCAGGACAAGTTGAAGAAACAGATCTAGCTTAGCATGTTAAATAGTCTAAGTAGAGTCTCCAATTCTCACATGACGTGGCATACAAGTATCCTTCAACATAATGATACGAAGGATTTGAACAACAAAATAATCATCTCAACAAATCAAAAGGAAAACATGGCATCATTGCATCATATACCTCCACTTTCGGGGATGGCCTAAAAATGAAAAGCTCAACTGCAGGAATAGGCATCATTGTTGAATTCATGGTAACAAATTGCGTCAAACAACTATAAACTTGGCCCCTTTTTGACACCGTAAAATTTTGGACCCTCAGTAATCTCAAAGATTCCCCCAAAGATTCCTTCTTGGATATGGGTGAAAAATACTCGGATGAAAATTATGAGCACACCACTGCACTCCTTGTAAAATTCTGGGAAAAATGACTATAAAGTCAACATCATTATGCCCTTGTAAAAAATTAGCCTCGAAGGGAATGGTTTAGATTCCTCAAGATCTTGAAAAGATTCCTCACTGCTAACTACCTATTTTTTGTTGCTCATATAAGGGAATGGACCACACCATCACATTCCTTGCAAAATTCTGGTTCATTTGACTATAAATTTTACATAATTTTATCACTGTGAAAAATCGCCCTCCAAGGAGTCTTTTTGACTCCTCACTGATTCTGCATGGAATATTTTGTGGAATATTCCTATGTCAAAAAACATGTCAGCTCAAGGTTAGGCCTTGATTAAAATTTGTGCTCCTCTACTACCATTGGTCTCCATCTGATGCTCCTCCCATGGGCAATGAATAATCTCGGTTTAAATACGTGTTGATGGGTGAATTTAGCAAGTTATAGGCCATTGGCCTAATGATTAGTCATATTAAGAATGGGCATAGGTTGTTGGAGGGTCAATGGTTCCAATTCAACTGCTCCCATATTTTGTTTGGCACACTATTACATAAGGTTGATTATTTATATTTTGTTGCAATTTTTTAATTTTTGGCGTTATTTATTGAGGTGTGAGTGATAGGGGGGTGCCCCACCCGGGCTGGCAGGTTTGATCCCCACTGGCTCCCCTTTGGTGGTCACTGAAATAGAATAAGAAATGGAGGTTGGGCCTTGGGTGGGGTCCTCGGTCAGAGTCACGAGCCGCAACCCTTTTAGTTTAATAGCAATGACCATTGGTGGGGTGGTGGGGATGGAAGCTCGCCACCCTTTTTTTAATATTTTTTTATATACAATAAACTCTTCAAAAAAAATCAACCAGTTTTTGGGGTTTATCGAGAAAACTAAAGAGGTGAAAACTTCCCCCATTTTGGTGGTTGGAATTTGTGGTCCCAAGAATTCCCAATTCTTCTCTCGTTAGTGTCTCCCATTGGGCCTAGTTTGACCAAAACTTTTACCACGAGTATCTTGAGCATACGAACTCATATTTGAGTGTCATTCATGCAGTTGGAATTAGGATGATGAGAAATATGATCTAGTCCTATTTTGGGTGAAATACGAGAAATTTTATTTTTCCGTCTTTTCCGAAACACTTCTGAATTTTGATCATTCCTAGAGCCACTTATATCATTCCTCCCCACTATGAAGCTTTTTGTCCTTTAAAAGCATGAACATAATGTGAAAGTATTGTGTTACATTTTTTGCATGACAAGTGTCTTGAAAGGTCGCACTTCCTTCTCCATAACCCTTGTTCTTCGGACCCATAAGTGATGAACTGACACCTACATCCTCTGCAAACCTGTAGTACAATCTTTACAAACTACATGTTCAATTACATGGCCAGCCATGACCCAGACATTCATATACCTTCCAAGACATTATAACACACACACTATGGTCAAGTGTACGTCAAAATAGAAACCAATAAACAAGTTATCAATAAAAGGGAAAAACATCATTGTTGCTTTAATAAGTGATGGAAAACACATCATCACTTTTACAATTATTCACGACACATGATTTACAAATTGTGCCCCTGAAAAGCTACCATATTTAGTAACACCATCTCACTCATCAAGGTGAATGGGTCATCTCCATGAGGTGGATTCGCTTGTTCAACATCTTCACCAGTTGGTTCCTACATGCGTGTTTTTTCCACGAGATGCCTCTCTGGTGGAACCTCCAACATGTTGCTCTTTGATGTACAACTTTGTTGCAATGATTGCAAAAAGTCTTCTTATTCCATACCTACTTAACCTTTTTCCTTTCTTGATGTGGAGAAGGCCTTTGATGTCTCGTCCTTTTTCTTGCTCCCATTCTCTTCTATCACAACAACCACATGGTTATGGAAAAAACATAAAATACATGGTTTTCTATACCATGATTACTGCTCATCATGAACAATATGCTTGTAATAAAAATGAACTATAGAGTACTGAGACTATTTATACTTCTCTTGGTTGTCTCTAGTGCAATCCTTGTGATGAGAGATTTCCTTAGCTCTTCCTCCGCAATGTGCACTGTCATGGGAGGATTGTTGTTATGAAACCAGCTCAAGGAAAGATAGAAAAGATATATCAACACCTTAGAATTCAGCCTCTTTGAGGGGGCAACTTCCTTTACATTACATAAATGAACAATTCTTCGATGATACAAATGAAAAGACCTCCTTTCTATATATAGGAGTCTAAGGGGTCATTATATAATCAGAGCCTAC
>APFE031758134.1:238020-255720 GCA_000404065.3 Pinus taeda | reverse complement strand
CAATTATTAAACCAATTTAAAGCATCACCCTCTAAAGAAAAGACAAAAAGACGCATTTTGACATCTTCGTGATTGTACTGAGGGGGTCTACAATATATGATCATTATACGAGTGAACAAGCCTAGATGCCTTTTTACAGCGACTGAATCACCACTTGAGAACAAAGGTAATTTAGAGATGGCCACTTCCGGAATATCATGGAGGTCGTCAAAATGACATGGTTTAAACGAATAATCCATGATGAATTACAAGGGACCAAATGGATGATAGAACGAGATTTTTGCTCAAGAAAATCAATCGATGAAGGAAGTGGAGTCGCCACTTGAACAATGAATCTAATTCCAGGATCCAAAAACAACCAATAAGCAGATATGAGGGAGGTTTCTTGTCTGGGAAAAATAATAAAATGGAGTCGCCACCCAGACAAGAAACGAGCTGAAAAGAAGCTGTTGATATAACGAAAGGTAAGGTGATGAAAAGATCAAAAGACGCAAAAAATGTTGAATCTGCCAGCTCAAATGAGAGATGAGAAAGATGAAAGAATGATGAGAGATGAGAAGATGAATGTCGTTGAAACGCCAGGGACAGAAAAACTCTATCCCCGGCAACGGCGCCAAAAAATGTTGTCGCACAAATTGTCACGACATCGCTCAGACCGGGGGTTGTCACTCTGATCCCCGATCTCTCTGTTTAAGCCTGTCTCCCGCAGCTAAGGGGGGTAGACCCTGTAAGGAGATGGACGACCAACTGCGAACTAGTTGGTTTGGGAGACATGGAAGGACAGAGCACTTGATAGATTTGATTGAGTTAAGAGACCAGTGCCTTGTGGAGTTATTGTGTAAACGATTACTTACTGAAGAAGATAAACCATGCAGGACACTCATTTACATCAAACAACTCGAACGATATAAGATATTCAGTAAACTCACGATGTTTTTAACGATGATCTGGCAATTTAAGAAATAAACTTCGAAAGATATAATCATGCACATTTACCAGATATTATATTCACGCATGCCAGATAAACATTAATCCCAAAATTTTAGCCTCGGCAAAAATAGAACGCGATAAAATTTCCAGGCTAAGACTTCCAAAAATTTCCACGATGAATATTTTTATGTTTTTTAGGCAAAAAACCAAATCTTTAAAACTAGATGAAAAATCTAAAGTTATTTTTTAAAATGAATTTTTTTTATTTTTATTTTTTATTTTTATTTATTTATTTTTTTTTTAATGATTTTTTAAATTTTTATTTTATTTTTTATATTTTTTTAAACCAAAATCCTAAAAAGGCAGAATTGATTTAAAACTAACTAAACAAATAAAACTCTAAAAAATTATCTAAATCTAAATTTTTTTTTTTTTTTCTATTAGGAAAGAAATAACATTTAAAATCTATAATAATGAATTTAACGCATATATACATATGAAATAAAACTAAAACTAAATCAAATTAAAACTAAATAATAAAAAACAAAAAAAAAAATGAAAAACGAAATTTTGTTTTCTTTGTTGTTGTTGTTTTTCTTTTTTTTTTTTAACTAAACCTAAACTATTTAAAAAAAAAGTGACGCATATATACATAAACTAAAACTAACAAAATCAAATCGAATCAAACTATGACTAACACTAAAATGAAAAGTCGATTTGCTTACACCAACGCATGCATACATATTACAAACTAAAACTAAAATTAAAGTTTTAAATCTACAAAATATAAAACTAAACTAACAGCTAAAACCTAACCATGCTAACTATAACAAGAAAAAAAAAAATCGATTTTTTATTTCCCTTTTTTATGTTAACAACACATTTCATGAAACGCAAAAAAAAAATAAAAAAAATCAAATGAAAATTACCTAAAAAAATTATCCTAACTCTAAATATTAACCTAAAACTAAAATCGGAAACTATATTTACGTTGCACCCAAAAAAAAGAACGACTTCTCCCTACGCAAGAATGCAGAGACACAGAAAGCAGAGACCGTAAATACCTGTCAATGCACCAAAACGTAGATACCTTGCTCGTGTGAGGTAAAACGTGATTTATTACAATGTGTTTGCAGGTTTGTGAATGCGGGTTTGAAAGGTTTGATGGCGGCAGCAGTAAAGCCAACTGAAAGACTGCGCGCATCCCCTTTTTGTCTTCACACAAACAGCGTAAAATCCGTGAGAACTGTGCGATTTACAGTCTTTGACGGTCGAGCAGTGATGGAAACTGTAGATGCTAGGCTCGAAGGCAGCTTGAAAGCAGTGATGGGAGCAGGGACGGGAATTACTGTTGCGTGGAAGCGTGGTGAGTAAGTTATTTTGCAGGGATCGAAAACCAGAGAGGACCGAGCAGAGGAAAACATGGGCATGAGGAATAATAGAACTGCGTAGGTGGCTAGCGTGAACGATGTTTGGAGGCAGCGTGGGTACACGGGGTGCTGAAAAAATGGATGCAACAGAGAAGGGCTGAAGGATGGCAACACGTAAATGAAATGAACGCGTGGATGATTAAGGACATGGAGCTGATGTTGTTTGAAGGACAGCCAATGGTTTGGAAGGGGGGCGGATGATGAGATAGATGCAGATAAGAAAAAATGCTCGGAAAATAGAGAAGGATGGGCAGCAGCAAATGAATGGTAGCGCTGAGGAGCAAGGATGGAGCCACGATGGGGCACTTTGCTGCCTTCAGAAATTATGATCAGTATGAACTCAAACCCTAGCTGTGAAAGCTGGAAATCTTTGCTCCATCAAATCTACAATGAAAGCCCCGGGCTGCAAGCTGTTTCAGATTTTGTGATGAAACCCTGAAATATTTTTTTTTTCAAAAAAAATAAAAATAAAACCTACAACCTGTAAAAACAAAAGGAAACCCAGAAGTAAAATGTGCCAAAAAATAAACTGAAAACCCTAAAACCGGCTAAACAATTACAGCGTTTACAGATTTTCGACTCTTTATTAGCCAGATTTGTCAGTGACATCCAATATATTTCAGAAACTTCAGATTTGCTAAATGAAAATGCTTAAGAAAACTCTCAGATAAATAACACAAATTAAATGATTAACCCAGGGTCAAAACTAGCTAGGCCCTGCAAAAAAAGCTTGTGGGAGTTGGCTGGTTCAGCCTAGAACTTCCCCAAACGCCCACTTATCTCGAGGGTTTCCTGCACAACTCACTTCAGCTGTCAAATAAGAGAGAAAAAGCAGCAATAGATCTCAAACACAATGGAGATACCTGCCATTACATCAGAAACCCTAATACTACTAAAACCCTAGCATGTGAACAAGATACCTATGCTCAACAATACTCTTCATTAAGCTGACATTAACGGCTGAAAATGTAAAATATGCAGAAATAAAATTTGCTCACAGCACATTAAGAGAGTAACACCAGCAAGCTTTTGACCCCAAAGTCTTCTTTATTAGCACAGAAAATATTTACAAGAGAGCTTCTTCAGCCAAAACTCAGATCCAATTCTTATGATCTCAAATGACCCCTAGCACCCTATTTAAAGGAAAAAATCCCAACGGCTAGTTTGAGTGATCCATGACAAAACGATCTCGACCGTCGATGAGGATCAAGACATCTCTTAATCTCATCCGTCGAATTAAAAAATTCAAAATATTATTTTTTATTTTTTTAATTTTTATTATTTTTATCTTTTATTTTTTATGGATCATCAAACATAGCCTTCGGAGAAATTTCCCTAGGACCTAGGACTTAAGACGCATGAGGGGATTAACATTTTCAACCCTCAAGACTGTTTACATCATAACTTTTACAAATTTTACATCTTCAAGGGGGAAAAGCCCTTTGACAGACCCTCAGACACCACCCAGTTCTGCGACCAAACATAATCTAGTAGATCAACACACTAGGATTCTCCTAAGACTCTAATGATAAAATTCATTCCGGCTTTGGGGTCAGGTTGAAGGAAAATTCTGCCGATCATGGATCGGTGAGACGAAAAACCTTCCGAAATGAAGATTATCACTAGAAAATTAGGTCCACCTAGGCAATTTACATACATGACTCAGCCCTGCTAAGATTATTTACATCAAAATGCAGACTGGGTTTACAACTTTAATAAGATCAGGAGAATGACGATGACTGCTGAATGGCACGAACATCTCGATCAAGCGCTGCCCCTTTTTGCGAAAAAAGGGGGTGTACTGCTATTGGTAGTTGACACGCAGCGGTCAACAGGTCCATTACATTATTACTAACTACTTGTGGTCCCTTACATGATACGGCTTAACCACCTTATTTATTACTATGGCCCATCCCATTATTACATTATTCCCTTGGGTACCTCCCTTTGTACCCCATATTATCCCCCCTAGGTATATAACAACCTTTATTGAGCAACAAAATTCCTTTCCTTCGTTTTCTTGAGCTCTCCGGCTGATCAACTATGCTCTAATACCATGTGAATTTTTTATCTATTGCACCAACTGGAAATTATTCTTCTAACTGAAAATTTAATTATGTAGTTTATTTGCTATGGCAAACAATGAATAAAATCACAACTACAATTTTCACCATAAAAATACTGCGGAAAAAATACTGAAAACTGAGAAATTCTAGCTCGCACACAAGAATTTTGACACAGTTATTTTTGGACAATTGTCCCCAGAAAAACACAATGTGGGGACCCGATGCAACAGATGAGGGTTTTATTATTATTCTTCAACAACAATTCTGAGTACAATAATTTAGATTCCCAAATGGAAATCTAATCTAAGGAAAATACTGGCAAAATTATCATGAGAATTTTCTCTCACCCCACAGCTATTTTCTACCTCTGAAATTGCCTCCCTAGCCTCTGCGCTGAGCTCCCTACATCACCCTTTGCGCAGAGCTTACGCTGGCCCCCCTCTAAGAATTTCAGCATTCCTCCCTTTGCCTCTTCCAGGGATTAGAAACCTTCCTCTCGAAATGTCGTTGCCCTCCTCTTCCACCTGCTACTCACCCTCTGGTTCTATCTTCTCTGTTGAACTGCTGCTGCTACTGAGAAAATCGAACTGCCTAGGCAAGTAAGTATCTACATTGGTGTATTCTCCATCACCACCTCGACCTCCTCTTATAATCCACAGTTGGAGCACCAACAACCAAGATTAGAACTTAATCAATGGCTAGGATCATCTCTAGATCGATCCGTGTGAGTTTTTAGATGATTCTTAACTTATCTCAATTAATACTGATTAATTAACCATGTTCCCTAAGTTTAGACTTAGGAAATATTTAAAAACAATTAATAATCTAATTGAGACACTTCTAGGTGGAATTTTTAGAAACGATTTCTGGGTTTTGGAGATCTCATGTATTCTAGCCTCTCCACCAAATTTCGTGGCTAGAACACATCCAATGCTACAAAAACTAACATAGCATGCCTCACAGCTGCCTTGGTTGTACCCTAAACACAATTGCTGGTCCTTCTGCTCCCAATCTACAACACTACCTCTGTTAATGGATCCTGGTCCTTTAGGTCATTGAACATGGCTCAACAATATGCCCTCTGGCTGAACATTAGTCCTTCAATGTCTCAACACATAGGGAACTTTGTTGAGTTGTTCACAAACACATAGGGAACTTTGTTGAGTTGTTCACAACTCCGTTTGTGAACAACTCTAGACGGCCCACTGCTGCTTCTCAACTCCTTTAGGACTTCTTCCCTCTATTGCCTTCTTGTGCTGCTCCAATGAAGACAAACTTTGGGCTGGAGGGATACCCACTATGAATGTCAAATGCCCTTCTCCAATAGTCAACTTAGGGCTGTCAATTTGGCTCTCTTGGTTGATCAGAGTCTCAGACCCCGAGCTCATTAAGTCTGCCACTCCTAGCATCTTTGAAGTCCATCTCAAATCTGCACTTAGGGCTCTCTGTAGCAGTCTTCTAACAACCCTCCTTTTTGTACTTGGACTACCATTCTCTATCCCATCTGGACCCAAGTCCTATGCTGCTTCTTGTGCTTCAGATCTGCCCATTCTTCAGTCAATGCTTGATCGATCTTGGGCCTACAGGACTTCCCTCACCTAGGGCATGTAGATCCTCCTTCTAACAATGATTTGGATGCCTCCTCCTCTCTATACTTAGCTCCAATGTACTGCCAAATATTCTACCCTCAGATCTAGGGCTTGGCATCAGATCTGCCCTCTTCTAGGGCTATAAGTCTGCCCTTTGTTCTCCAATATCTCCTCTATTGCACAGATCTGGGATTCATGAATCTGCCCTCAACTAGGGCTTCTTTTCATCTACTGTTCATAACTTCATACACTATGAACAAACCTCCAAACTACACTCTTTCTCCTAGCACAATCAACCCTCCATTCTGTCATCTTCCCACTGTTGTTGCATCCTCTTGTACCGCCTATACATCAGCGCCATACCCGACCTTGGAGACTAGATCTGATGAGGGTAATCTTGTGCACAATACTTTCAATGAAATTGTTGTTCTAGTTCCTTTAGGAACAACCTTCAATGTATCCAACTCCTCTCCAACTTATTTGTTCAATACATTCCTCTAGGAGATGTATAATGCTGCCCTTCTAAACTCTCTTTACAATATAGATCTTTGAGATACATAGTTGCATCAGTAGTGACAAGATGACCTTCTTGTCACATCCATTGAGGTTTCAGCCTATCCTATACTTGCTTCAAAATTTAGCAGACTGCTACAGCTCCTTAGTGTGTCCCCTTTGAACAAAACTTGGTGAAGGAACAACCCTAAACTAGGGCATCTAACTCTGTCCTAAATTCTTTAGGAACAATCCTTTTCCACTCCCTTGCAACTACTGATCTAGACACTTGTTTCTAAGGTTGTGGCCTTCCTCTTTAGGGTTTATGCCCTTGCTACATAAATACCCTAACTTGGTTACTAACCAAACCTCAAAACCCACATTTTATCCTCCTCTTTTGACTGCGCTAGTCCAAAAATCAACATGTCCCTCCTTCCTGAGAGGCACTTCTAACCATGCAAATTGCTATATTTTGACGTTATAAGGTCAAGCAAGGTGAGAGAATCCCAAATAAGCTCAAATGCTCAAGCTCTAGTTGAATTTGACTTGAACTCTAACCCTAACATCTTTCCTTGAAGAGCCGAAATTTTAGGAAGAGAGGAAAAAGATGATATTTTGAAGTTTTTGATCATCAAGATGGTTGTCAGTGCTTTTTGTCTACTTTGGTGATGGAGCATTAGGAACTTTAACCATGGAAATATCAAACCCTTGAAGGGAATAAGGGGGAGAACCCTAGGTTTTCACTTGCTAACCCTCGCTATCATTTTATGAGTGGAGAAATTCACTAGAAAAATGCTCTCTAGGAGGTTTTCTGGGGAGTTCAAGGATACAAGATTAAAGCATGCAATAATCACCAGGCAATTATATAAACATAAGCATTTAGACAGGGAATATAGAAAACCTAGCAATATTTCATTACATCCAATAACCATAAAAGATATTCAATATGCAAGAGCTTACCTAAGGCCCTCCAATCTCATACAAGACAAGAAGAACCCAAAGAAAACCTCATGGGACTAGCCATGGTCTAACCAAAGCAGCAAGATATAGACTCAATGACAAGACACAAGGCCTAGGATACCTAATACAAGGTCTCACATGGCCTTTACATTTCTTTTGACTTTTGACCTTGGGTTTATATTGGTAGTGATAAATATGACAAAAGTGTGTACCCCTGCGAACATGAGGGGTAAAAGGTCCTTTGATAGGTTAATATTAACATGCATTTAGTGTTAAGATGTAGGGTTGAAGAACCTTTTTGGTTCATGGCATATGAAACATCTCAAAAGGGATGAGTTACATTCTAAGGTTGGATAGAATTCCATTGGAAGAATAAGGAACTCTACCAAAATAAGGTAGGAGTATTGGCGGCTTTTTTAACTTAAAATTAAAAAATCTTGAGGAGAGAACAACTAGGATGTTCTTACAAACCTAGGGCCTCTAGAATAGGAAAAATCCCTTTGGTAGGCTACTAGTGTGAGTGGAATATGAACCCCATGGTTCCCTCATTTCCTTAATCTATACTTCGATAAGCACCCTAGGAGGAATCCTCCCAACAAAGAACTCCAAGATGAAATTTGTTCAAAACTGATTGCACAAGTTATGATATTCAAAATAAAAAATGCCACTATGAGTTTCAAACAATGGCTCATTACCTTGTGGTACACCTTGGTATTTGGGAATAAATTGGTAGGGAGTCTTGGGCACCATCTCCATTATCTAGACTAGTCTCAAATCCTCCCAAACAATGGTGACTTTAGGCGAAGGGGAACCCATAATGACCCCAAAAGTCCTATGAGAAAGGTCGTAGTTTGATAGGCCAATAATGCTAAAACCAATGCAATATGACTGGGAAATAGCTTAGTGAGGGTACTGAAAGATCATGATTGTTTAGACAATATTATCTAATCTTGGGTCTCTCAGTGCTCCATCTCCTTTGCTTATCCTTCTTCTTTTGGTCCTTCTAAAGGATGGAAATTTTGGAAGTGTATTAAGTAATATTTCCTTGCACATAGAGATGTAGGACTTAGTTTGATGCTCTTGTACTTGAACTGACTTTTTCAACACCTTGCTTTGTAAGGAATGGTTAAATGGGGATGAGTCTATGATGAAAAAAGGGCAGTTGTGTTTGGTGAATTTCACGAGTTGGTTCCATCAACCACATATATAAACCATGGATGCTTACATGACCAATAGCAAAGGGTTCTACTTGCTTAGTTCTATGAATCCTAGTTGAACAGTCCACTTATCTTTGTAGAGCTTAACGACACCAAGGACAACGGCCTTTTGGTTGAGATGTTTACATTCCAAGGTTTGCTTCTTGAACCTTTTCCTTTCTTAAAATGTGAGGGTTCGGTTCATTACAGCTAAACAATTTTATCTTTTTTTACTTGAAGAGATTTTTTGTGTTGTTGGGAGTGAAATATGTTTTACCTATGAATTGCATGAACTCACAATGGAGTGATTTCTGAATGGGATGAAATCAAAACCTTGAGTCTACACTTGCTTCAATTGGATTTCACATTCTTGACTTATGCTCCACTGTATTAATAGTAGGTGTATACATAGGTAATCCCTTATGTCAATTTCATTAAAAAGAGATATTCCTTTGGTTTTGAAAGTGGAGAATTAGAAGAAATCCAGTTCCAAAATTAGAAAATAATTTCACAAAAGATTCATCTTTTTGGCCACAATTTTAATGTTGAAATGTTTCTATTCATAGTGTAAATTTCCTTGGATATGATATGTATCTTCATTAGTGTAAATATGTTAATACAAGATGCTGTAATTGCAGGTAAAAAAAGGCACATCAGAATGGGAAAGGATTGCTGCTGAGGCTGCAAGGACTATTCCAGGGAGAGAGAATGGTGGAAATTGTGACATTAAAAATCTTAGCCGGGGATCGAAAGTATATTTTCCTGTCTTTGTTGATGGTGCAAATCTCAGTATGGGTGACATGCACTTCTCACAGGGTGATGGCGAAGTCTCATTTTGTGGGGCTATTGAAATGAGTGGATTTCTTGAGCTAAAGTATTGTGTCTTATCTTTCATATTGAAATTTTTATTTTAGATTTGAAACGTATGTAGGGTTTTCTATCTTGCATGGTGTAAATGGACCTTAGACAGATATATGTTCAATCTATCTATCATCTTCTCAAGACATAACTAATCTATAAAATTTGTAAAGGCCTATAATGGAAACAATGATAATGTATATTACTTGTAGTATTTCATACTATGAGATGCCACAAGTATGCCTTGGATATCCAATTTCTGGAGAAGTATATTTTTAGCTGAAATCTTTTACATGCAAACATGCATAAATGGTTTAAATGAGTGCACACACTATTCCTGCAATTGAATGCACTTTCTCCAAGACATAGCGGTTGTGCTACCCAGTTAACCCCTTTAGAGTTTTAAATAAGTATTCCTTGCTATGAGTGCATCTTTCTTCTTCTTGTGCCAAACTTCCTTTTTCTCTGATATATGTCATTAAAGGAGAGCCCAAAATGAGAGAAGTTCCTCATCAGATGTGATCCCCACCATAGGTGAGGTGGATTAAAGAGAATTTCTATAGAACAACCAAAGGCAACCCCAAGGAAACAAGAGTGGGGGGGTAATTTACTAATTAGAGACAACAATGGTAAGATCCAAACTATTTATACCAGATATATATGCCTAGGTAAAAACAGTCAATTGCAAATGGAAGCCATATTGAGAAGGACCATATGGAAGTACTTTTTGTTTAATTCCAATTATAGTTATTTATGGGGTTTTGTAGGCCATCATGGCCACCCCATGTATATATTTGCTTCATTTCTTGCCTAAAGTGGAAAGTGGCCTCCATCATACTAGACATTTATAGTAGGAGCGTCGAGTAGAGAGACTAGTTAGATACCCATCCTTCCCCGTGCTAGATCAAGTTAGATGGGACATGCCAACATAGAGTCTTATGGGATAGAAAAGATGATTTGCAGATTACCTTCTATGAGGAAATTTACAGTTGTTATGAGCAGCGAAAAGGACAAAGACCCAAAGAGAACCTTGGGGGATGTTGAACTAGGTTTTGGACCAATGGAAGAGGGGAAGACTACCTAGAGTTTGGAACAAGGAGAAAAAGGAATCAAATCCACCCAAGAATAAATTGGGGGAAGTGGTATAACTAGTAGAGGTGCAAATGCGTTGAAAGAAGCAAAAACCATCCATCAACAAATTTGGAAGAGGGGAGAAAAAAGGGATTGGGAATTTTAGGGGAAAATTGGCAAGACTGGAGCAATTCAAGTCTATAAGGAATTTTCTTATTGGTTATAGCCTATAGGAATGCATAAGTGTTGATTTTTGGTAGCATCGGATGTGCTCTAACCATGAAAACTAGTGGACAGACTAAGGCTCATGAGATCTCCAAGACCTAGAAATCGTTTGGGGAAATTCCACCCAGATGGAGAGATATTAAAATAATTAATATTTTTAATGAGACCCTAAGTCTAAATATAGGAAAATTAAAATATTAATGTATATTAATATAATATGGGTGAGAAAGTTCTAAAAAAACGAGGATCAAGCTATATCTAATCTTAGCCATTGATTAGGGACTTAATCTCGACCGTTGAATCGTCAACAGGAAAAGTATAAGAGGAGGCTTGAGGGTCAGTTGGAGATACACCAAGACACCAAGAGAGATCAATTAGTTCGATTTTCTGGGGCGTGGTTTGCTGAAGAAATCAAACTAGTAATCAATTCCAATGAGGGGCAACTGGACAGGAGGTTGAGGAATACATATTAGAGAGGCAACAATGTTTCAGAAGAGGCAACATAGAGCTTAGGCAGGCTAATGTAGAGGCAGCAAGGGTTGACGCAAAAGCTGAGGAGGCCAGTGCGAGGACGCGGGAGAGCCAAGAGGTTGACGAAGAAGCCGTAGAGGTTGACGCAGTTGACACAAAGGACTTTAGAGGCTATGCTGAGGTGATCCAATGGGATAGACTGAGAGTTGATTGGCTGACGCTGAGCTAGAGAGGGTGACACAGTCCCTACGAGGGTGACACATTTCCAGAGAGTGCGTGGAGTAGCTTTCGCTGTCCAGCACAAGGAACAACCGGAGTTGCTGTGGGATCGTTCATCCAGTTGCTGATCAGCCGGAATATTTGTCTCCAAATAGAGGTATTGTTGCCAAGGAAATTCTCCGAAGGGTGAGCCATTTCGGGCACCGTAGTTGTATTCAAAATCTGCTTAATAGTAAAACCCTCTATATGCTGCACCGGTTTTTCCGCATTGGGTTTTTCCGGGGACGATTGTCCAAAAATAACGGTGTCCCTTGTGTTGTCTCAATTTATTTCAGTTGTTGATCTGTATATTTGTGAAGGATGCTATTGTGTTTATTTCGATGTTTATATGATTAAATAACTTGTTAATGTAATGAACAAGTAGGAGATAATAAACCAGAAATAACAGTAAGAGATTTCTGATCTGTTAGATTCAAAAAATTTCACATGGTATTAGAGCGATTGCAGATCACAGGAGGACTGGATACACCAGCAAGAGAAATCTATAAAATTTGCAGCAGAAGCAGCTGTCCCAAGAGACAACGTTGTTCCAGCACTGAAGCGACAAGAGGAGAGGTGATGCAGTGCTTAAAGGGTGATGTAGAGGCTCACATAGAGTCTGCATCAGCATTTTGAGTCAGGAGAAGGGCCAGTGCAGAGGCAAAGAGGGTCAGATCAGGCCTACACTGTGCCCAGTCATCTTTCTCAACCAAGAAAGATCAACGTTGTGGCCAGGAGGAGCATATTCAGCCCAAGCCATGATTGCGCAGAGCTTGAAGGGCTCAAATTCTTCAGTTGCCAGGGCTAAGGGAGTTGTGCAAATTGTGATTTGAGGAGCTGGTGGGGCGTTGTTTCTGTCTGAACAGAACAGTGTCTAAGGAGATAGAACCAAGGTAGAGGGAAGCACTACCTCGATGGATTTCTAGCCAAGAGATCCAGATCCGGGTTGCAGCGGCAAAGGAGGATTGGAGAGGAGTGATTCGACATTTGGCCGGAGGATTTCCGTGAAGGAAATCAGGACTCAGAGGGAGTCTAGAGGAACTTGTTCCTTAGAGGATTTCTAGTGCCGAAGAAATCCAGATCTGAGTTTTGTTGGGGTAGCAGCGAAAGAGGGAGAAGAGAACCAGTTTGACATTCATTCGGTAGAGATGGCAACCACATCTCCAAGAGGGAGGTGGGTTGATTTAGATTTGTAGTTCGAAAGAACTACAAAGGGGCAGGATCCTTGAGGTGCCCAAACTCTTGGATCACATCCGACTACAGGAGCCCTTAACGAGAGTAGCATGATGACAGGTGTTAGGTGGAGTAAGGTGTGATGGAGCGACAAGGCAGTGCTAGAGTGCAGAAGTCTGTAGCAACGCAGTATAGATTGCAGCAGTGCGGGAGACACAGAGGTGGTTGCAGCAGCACTGTGGCAACAGAGGGAGCACAGGATAGCAGCAGAGGTAGCTTCATCATATCGAGGCTTCCAGAGTCCAGACTGATCGAGATGTCAGTATTTGGGAGAAGTCAGTTTCTTCTCAGTGACTGAGTTGTAGTGCTATGGGCATCATGATGCAACATGTTGAGAGGGAGTTGCAGTACAGATGTGGCAGTGGCAATGTCATGGGCAGCAGTATAGGAAGCAATAGTGCAAGGGATGTGAGGCAATAGGCCAAGTATCAGTACAGGTACCGATGCAGAAGATCAGTGTGATGTTTCTGTGGTGAAGCACTACAAGAGCACATTCCTCGCTAAGAGGGAGTGTTGATTTTTGGTAGCATCGGATGTGCTCTAGCCATGAAAATTGGTGGAGCTAAGGCACATGAGATCTCCAAGACCTAGAAATTGTTTGGGGAAATTTCACCCGGATGGAGAGATATTAAAATAATTAATATTTTTAATGAGACCCTAAGTCTAAACCTAGGAAAATTAAAATATTAATGTATATTAATATAATATAGGTGAGAAAGTTCTAAATAACGAGGATCAAGCCAGATCTAATTTTAGCCATTGATTAGGGACTTAATCTTGACCGTTGAATCGTCAACAAGAAAAGTATAAGAGGAGGCTTGAGGGTCAGTTGGAGATACACCAAGACACCAAGAGAGATCAGTTAGTTCAATTTTCTAGGGCGTGGTTTGCTAAGGAAATCGAACCAGTGATCAGTTGGAGTGAGGGGCAACTCGGCAAGAGGCCGAGGAATACATATCAGAGAGGCAGCAATGTGTCGGAAGAGGCAGCGCAGAGCCTAGGAAGGCTGATTTAGAGGCAACAAGGGTTGACGCAGAATATCTGTCTCCGGATAGAGGTATTGTTGCCAAGGAAATTCTCTGAAGGGTGAGCCATTTCTGGCACCCTAGTTGTATTCAGAATCTGCTTAATAATAAAACCTTCTATATGTTGCACCGGTTTTCCCGCATTGGGTTTTTCCAGGGACGATTGTCCAAAAATAACGGTGTCCCTTGTGTTGTCCTAGTTTATTTCAGTTGTTGATCTGTATATTTGTGAAGGCTACTATTGTTTTTATTTTGATGTTTATATGATAAATAACTTGTTAATGTAAAGAACAAGTAGGAGATAATAAACTAGTTCTAGCATTAAGGGATTTCTGATGTGTTAGATTCAAAAATTTTCACAATAAGGAGGTTCACTAGATGGTGATAAACCTCAAAATATTGAGATAGATGGAGGAGGGCATCCAACGAGGTTTGGAAGATTTAGCAGGAGAGCTAGAAGCATTAAAAGGAAGAATCAATCAACTATGAAGGGACCGTGACATAACTAACACCATGGTTTCTAGAATCAAAAAGATAAGATATTATAATTTTATTAATGTCCAAGGAACGATCACAAAACTAGGTCAAGGGTCTAAGAAGTATAATCAAGCACAAATGCATTGTCTAATTTCAAAAGAAACTACTATCACTAATCTATAGAAAAGAAAAATTGCTAAATAATAGTAACTAGAATCAATATAAATAAAATGTCAGTGTCAATCATAATAAATGATATTGACAAAATGGCTCTCTGTCTCCAATCAAAAGGAGCATCTCTAAGTGTGTTAGGGATATAAATAGAATGATAGGAGGAAGAGGAAGACAATGCCCCAACAAAATCAACCATCTTAGGGAAGGAGCTGATTCATTGTTTGATAATGAACCTTTGTAATATTCCTAATTAGCTATGGCTAATTGGAATATTCGATTTTGTTCAATTTTTGCCTTTTATAGTTATTTGTAAATAAATAAAAAAGTGAAGACGGGGGACATAACTCCCTTTTAGAATAAAAAGTCACTTCCTAGTAGCACAACGTTGTGACTTAAAGGGGAGCCAAGGGGGCCAAAGGGGGACGCAGAAATGGAGCCCACGCAGACACATGAAGAGATTGCGCAGGAGGGAAGGAACACATGGCAAGAGGGGAACCACGCAGGAAGAGGTGAACCTTGGGATTGAGAGAGGCAAGGGCTATAAAAGAGAGAGGAGCCCCCTCATTTTGATCATTCAATTATGTGCATTTTGAGCTAGTCGTTTCGACTTCTGAGCACACTGGCTGTTTAGTCTGCAACACTGTTTAGTGCATTAAGTGTCTTCGTTCGGGGATCTCACCCTTAGTCCCGGGGGACTTCGAGTGCCTGCTTGGGCAAGGTATTTCCTTTGGCATTTCAGCAATATTTTTATCAGCATTCCAACAGCAGTTTCAGCAGCGTTTTGGAGGATTGCATAGCACTGGGAGAGGGATGTAGTTCTTTCTGGCAGTAGTGTTGGAGTGGGGTTTTGTAGGAGGATTTATGCTGGGTGATTGAGTAGGGGACCAGCCCTTACCTAATGGAGGATTTTTGGCAGAGTTTCAGGCAGAGTTTAGAGGGGTCTTCTTCAGTGGCAGCGCAGAGCATTAAGGAACTGCGTAGAACCCCAATGGGGTGATTTTCGGGGGTCGGCTATTCCAGGAAAGCATTCTGGGTTTTTCTGGGTTTCTTGAGTAGAGCTTGGCTCCAGAGTTTCAACACCTTCCGAGGAGGGGAGCATCCCCAAATCATCATTTGTTTCCTAGCAACAACAGTTTTCCAGCAGCATCCACGCAGAGAGGCCATTCTTTGTTATTCTGAGAGTATTTCTCACTTGCCTTGTGCAAGTCAAGGTGCCATCTTTCTGATCACCTCCTGTACTCATTTTATTGCTCAGTGTAATAAAATGGCTTAGCATTCCACGCCGCATTTCTTGAGTATTTGCTTATATTTCCTATTTACATTATTATATGCTGTACCACTATTATTTTGTCATTTTTGGGTTATTATATCATCACTTGCACGTATTTGGTTGGAGTTTTGCTGGGGTTTGAGGAATATTCCGGGTTAGGGATATTACAGTGGTATCAGAGCATAGATCTGGCTCAGCTTGTGGAGCTAGCAATCTATGACACCGAGGGAAAAGCCCTACATTTGTTACAGAGGTAGGAGATACAGAGACACTGGGCGTAGGTTGGAGAATACCTACAGAGAGGGAGACTGTGTTCTGGTGGTGGACGCAGAACAGGAGGAGCCTGTGGTGGACGCAGAGTCGAGGGATCCCATGACAGACAAGGACGGGAAGAGATTTGCAGATATGCTCCTTAAATCAGTGCAGGATCTATTGAGGTAGATTGAGGTGATGAGGCAGAGATTAACGGCAGTAGAGGCCAGACAGTGTAAGAGCCCACGAGTTTTTCAGATTGGTGAGGGATCAGGTGCATCCCATCATTTGCCAGAGCAACATGATACTGCGCAGCAGGTGGCCTCGCATGCCCCTACATGCTCTACCATGCCCACCTTCTTAGGAGCAGATATGGGGGCCGGAGCCCAGCAGGAGGCAGAGCCCAATCATATGGGCGATTATTTTGCAGAGTACCAGGCCTATTGGCAGGAGTTCAGGGATGCTCTTTGATCCGGATTTAAACAGGAACGCAAAAAAATACAGAGATAACCATATACACAAAGATGCAACGGAAATAATACTTCATTTCATTAATGGAAAATACTGAAATATGCTTACAACCGGAAATAGAAATAAACCAGCTAAGGCGATGGTAGCTTATCTCTGAGAAGAGATGTGGTGGCTACATGCCTCTGCACTGTTCTGAACTGTGTTACAATGAGGCTCGAAGGCCTATTTATTGTTGAGAAACAATGGAAAACCCTTCACATTCCAAAACCTAACCCTAGAAGATGAAACGCCAAATTGTAGGCCCCGTTTTTGGGTAAGTTGGTACATCAACTTCCCGGGGTCGTGAATTGGTTGTATTATCTCTGTTTGACATGCATGATACCCCGTTGGAAAGATCTCTTCGAGGACTACGACGAAAAAGACGATTTTTTGGTAAAAAATTCGCTGGCGGTAGATTTCCCAAAAAACATCGTTTAGGGCCTCAACATGGCTCCGGAAGTTTAGGACCCGAAAAACTGCTAAAAATAGTAAATTGTGCTATAATTAAGGAAACTAAAAAAATTGAAAGAAACACTAGAGGTGATCCAAGTGGAATTAGCGGGTGGCCACCAATATCCACCTGGACCATTCCTCCCCCCTTAGGAAGCAATGGTCCCCATTGCATTGAGTTCCTCCATGAGATGAGGAAGCTTCTGCTGAGCTGGGCCTCTAGTGAGTTGTTTTGCAATCTCTGATGTGTCCAGAAATGGTGGGAAGCATGGTCGGCGATGGTCCACATTGAACACTCGGTGCAAGCGAAGGAATGGAGGAATGTTGTGCTTCCAAGCATTGTTGCCCGTAGCCTTGGTGTTGGTGTAAGGACCATGTCTGAGTGGTCTGAGTTTCTGATGGGTTCTGGTAAGGCGTTCTCTCTGCAGATGCAACCAAATTTTGTCGCCCACCTAAAACTTGTGTGGTACCCCTGTGGGTGAGGAGAAGTTGTTCTTGTGTTCTGTCATGACCGTATCCCTTTGCTGCTGCTGCTGCGTGGAGGAACCCTTTGCGGGGGTCATGGATGTAGCAACGATCTTCCCCTTACTTTGGGAGCGAACCAGACAGAAAAGGAATTTCCTAGTGTGGGAGATGAGCTTGCTGCCTTTCTTGGCAGTGATCAAAGAGGTGGCGGTAGGTGGGGCTACCTCCGGTATCCTATATAATGAATTATCCAAAGAAATAATGACAGTGCGAGGCCTTGACTCATACACAACATGTC
>APFE031758134.1:218059-236961 GCA_000404065.3 Pinus taeda | reverse complement strand
ACCTCCTTTCTATATATAGGAGTCTAAGGGGTCATTATATAATCAGAGCCTACATAACAATAATAATGTAAGGGCACAATAATAAAAATAGTGGGCTTCTACATGGGTACATAAATATAATAAGGGGGTTGTACTAATAATAATAAGGGGTTACACTAGTAGTATAGGGGCCTAACATGCCCCTCTCCTTCAAAAAGTGTTGTCCTTAATGCTTGAGTAATTCTTGATGCTTCTGTATAAAATTCTTGTCCTCCGATGTGGAATCTTCAGCAGGTAAGTTCTTCCACTTGATGAGATACTCTGAAATTGATTGATTTCGTAGCTGTCGGGTTCTTGTTTCTCTGACTGCTCCAGGTTCCAATATGATTTTTCCTTCCTCTTTAATTTCTGGCAATATTGTTTAAATTGGGATCTTTTGGAACTTTTGAATAAGTGGCCATACTTCTTCATCCTTCTTTGATTCATCCCTTGCTTCCATTTTCTTGAAGTGTCTTCCCATTCGGTAAGGTCGCCATTTTTTAAGTGCATGTAGTATTGTCAACATTTCCTTCTCACAAATAGCTTGCTTGAGATGTAGCAGTAAAAATACCCAATCACCTACATCAAAACATTTTTCCCTACGATGTTGATCTACCTATTGTTTCATTCGATTTTGCACCAAAGTGGCATTATCCTTTAAAAGTTGGAGAACTTGTTGTTGATGCACGATGTGATGTTTCACCACTTGAACCTTTTTCTTCTTGATATGTCCTTGTATCTATAGAGTTTGAGGAGTGATAATTTCTTCCAATATTTTACAAGATATGGTCAGATTCATTTCTTGATGCTCGATGTGATCTTTCACTTCTTGAACACTTTTCTTCTTGATATGTCCTTCTATCTCAATAGTTTGAGGAGTGGTAATTCCTACCAATGCTTTACAAGATATGGTCTAATTCATTTATTCTATCTCTGGGGTTGGATCATGGCGTCTATCCTCTTCTTTTGATGTTTCTTGATCCTTTTCTTCCTCCTCTTCATACTCTATGTAAAATAATTTCTTCTCAACACAGTTATGACCTTTAGTGCCTTTGCTATCACAATTGTAACAAAGCCCTTTTTTTATTTTTTCTTCCAATTGTTGTGGTGTAACCCTTGTAGGTTGTGGAAGGCTAGGACAAACAACACTTCCATCTTCATAGCTGTGAGGGGTAGAATTCATTTTTGCCATAATTTTACTTTCTAGTATGTCACAAAGCCCTTTTACTCTTTCCAATTATTGTGGTGTTGCTCTATAGAAGGTGTTTCTCTTTGTATCCTCATAATGTGCTATCATTTCCTCTGTGAGAATTGAGCACGTAACAAGTCGTTTACGAGAACAAAGCCCTCTATACCATAAAAATTGATCTGGTTCTAAATATGAAGATGCAATACATACCTTTTGTAATAGTGGTGCACCATGTAGATCAAAATATTTCTCCATTTGAAGTATCTAATTTACCAGATCCTTCCCATCAAACTTCCTCATCTTGTTTTTTCTTGATTTTAGGAGCTCGATCTTGCAACAATAGTAAATTTGTACTTTGAGATCTTTAAGTTTTGAAACTATGACCTACAGTAGCCCTCTGTGTCCTCCTTCCAATGCCACTAGTTTGACCCCAATTGGATTCTCCAATGAAGAGTTATGCAAAATATCCCACAATGACCTGATTATAGAACTTTCGAGAAGAGTGAAATTGTATGAAGTGCCACGTGTCACTATTTGGATGTTTGGCTCTAACAAATATCTAGAAGAAACTACATTCTGTCCTATTTCTGTACCTTTTTGTGAAATTTCAATCTGATTCTCAGAGAGAAAGTTATGACGATTTTCCCCAGATCACCTGTTTGGAATGTTATTCAAGAGTCTGCAAAAAGACCAACTTCCTCAGATCATATCTCTATAAATATAGCACAAAAAGCTCTGAAATTCAGACCTGAGATTCAGCGTGATGTCTTCTCAAATGGGTTTTTTTTTTGACTTCTGAAACATCGCATAAAAAAAGATATAGAAAACATTCCATGATGACCTATTTGGAGCAGCGAAACCCTAGAATCCAAAGCTCTGATACCAAATGTTATGAAACCAGCTCAAGAAAACATAGAAAAGATAGATCAACGCCTTAGAATTCAGCCTCTTCAAGGGGGGAACCTCCTTTACATTACATAAATGAACAATTCTTGGATGATTCAAATGACAAAACCTCCTTTCTATATATAGGAGTCTAAGGAGTCACAATATAAACCATCCGACCTATCAATAATAATATAAAGCCACAAAAATAACAATAGAGGGATTCTATGGGGCACAATAATAACAATATGGGGGCAATAGGGGCACAACAATATTAATAAGGGGTATAACTACAATAGTAATGGGGTAATCACTAATATTATAGGGACCCAACATTCTTAATATTACACAGTTCCAATGCGTATTTGGTGTGTTAACGGTTTGCAATTGGGGGGAGGACGGAGCAAGCCTGTAGGCCAGCCCCCTCCCATGTGAACACCACCATATCATACGATGGCTAACAATTAATGGTTAACCAAAACGGCATCATTAAAATGCGCTTAATGCACATATCCACCATTGACCTTAATAAATCTGCACTTATCACTTAATTGACATCTAGTTTAGTTTGGCAGAGAAGTTGGCAGATTTGAAAAATCTGGGGATTCCTCTAGTTTTATTGGAGTTAACTGGAGTTCCTCTAGTTTTAGTGGAGAATTCCTAGGAGAAATTGATTTTTCCATAACTTTTGCAAAATTCAACCAAATTGGGATCAGGAAAAGGAATTCCTAGATGATTTTGATGTTATGAGCACATTGAATTAGGTTACAGGAGTAGGAGATCATTATAAACTTTAGTTTTTCCATTTTGAGCTAATATAGAGGACCAAGCCATGGAAGTTGGACCAAGGAGATGTAGCCCAAGAGGGGTGAAATCCTTCATCAAAACACTATGTTAAGTGTTCATTTTGATGGTTTTTTGTACATTTGTTTGTTGTTATTCAACACTTTACTTTCATGCTATTTTTCTCATGAATTTGACATAAAACTTGACATAAATTTACTTGTTCATTCACGAAAACCATAAAGGAAACCTATGCACATAAAGAAAATGATAAGTAGTTGTTTTTAATTCTGAAGTTGAAATTAGCACCATAAAGATAGCATTCAACAACATATTAGTAGTGAGGTCCATCGAGGCACTCCTTCTGCAAATGTAACCAAACTTTGTTGCCACTTGGAACTTGTGTGGCACCCACTGCTGATCATGACACTAATTTTACTTAGCATTGGCTCTGTCCAATATGTCATGGATCTGCTGGCAGATGTGGTGAATGCACTTGGTGAAGCCGTTAGTTCTATCAACTTTAGCCTGGACATGAGCTGAATCTACCTGAGTAACTACAAATGGTATGGCCACATCAATGGAACATAGTGGTTGGATTCCCAACCCAATCTAAAAGGGTCTATGGCCAATTGAGCTATGGAGAGATCTATTGTAACTTGGTTGGACATAGGGGAACTTTCAACATAGAAAAATCCTTGTGTTGGAATTCAGACCAAAAGAACTTTTCTTTTGTTCCATGCTTGATGACTTGACTCAAAGGTCAAGTGATATGAGAGAAACCCAACATAAACCTGCGGTAGAAATTGGAAAGACCTAGAAAGCTACAGAGAAGGGTTTGGAGGGCCTGTCGAATGTGGTGGAGGTGCTCTTCCCAACTCTGTAAAAATATCAAGATATCATCCAAATACACTACCATAAATGGGTTGGTGAAGGGTCGCAAGATTTTTTCCATCAACCTTATGAAGGTTGCGGGGGAATTCGTCAAACTGAAAGGCATGACCAACCATTCAAAAAGAACTCCTTGGATTTGAAGACAATCTTCCACACATCAGAGGGTTTGATTGATACTTGGTGATAACCAAACTTCAACTCAATCTTGCTAAAATACGTGTTGTCCTTGAACTGGTCCATAAGGTCATCAATCTGTAGGATACCTTTTCTAGAAAATGATATTATTCAATGCCTGATAGTCAATATATAGTCTCCAAGTCTTGTCCTTCTTTTGTACCAACACTATCGGGCTCCTATAGGGTGATGAACTTGACATGATGTGCCCTTTTTGCAACAAATCATGAATCTACCTCTTGATTTCATCATTCTCCATAACATAGCATTGATATATTGAACTGTTGGGTAGCGGTGTACCTGGGGTCAGATCAATGGAGTGCTTGAATTGATAGTGTAGGGGTAACCCTATGGGTGAGGTGAAGATGTCATTATACTCCTCCATGACCTTGTACATCTACTACTGTCATGCCACATCTGTGAGCGGAAGAGCCGCTCCCCCTCCTATGGATCTTCGAGCTCAATGTTTTAGTTCTTAGTGGTGGAAATGGTGGCACTGGGCTTTGCATCAATAAGAATCTTCCTTTTATTTTCCCCTTGTCGGGTTCTAACTTAGTGTCAGAACGTGCATCTGATTCGAAAGTTCTCATCTTGGCCATCAATGACTGCTTGGCTCAATTCTCATTTGTGTTGTGAGTAGGGCCCTTTTGGAACTCACACCATTTCCCTATGTCCTTCGTTGTCTTCATGGTGTTGTTCTTTTCTTGCCACTTCGATGGGTTGTCCTAGTTCGCCTAGCCTTGGCTTTGTCCTTTCATTTGCAGTTTGGGGGCACCTTTCCCTTGCTTCAAATTTGAAGATCCAAAGTCTCGCTTATTCTATTTAAATTTTTTCTTGATCTTGAAAATTTATCGATAGGTGGCGCCAAGCGATATGTCCAGGAAATCCATCTTTTACTAGATGTACTTGTGTAGACAACTGCGATACTTAAGTAGAAAATGCCACTCAGAATCCTTGATACCCAACTTCATGTGAAGGGTATGAAAAATATTTTTGAACTCTGACACGTCTTGGTTCCTTCCCTGCCATAGGATGGCCCACTTTATGTATTTATCTTCATAACTCCCGACAAGGTAATATTGTTCCTTGATGGTGTCTTGGAAATAATTCCAAGTGGGTGTGGCTGAAAACAGCGAGGGTTCCCTCTCATCCTTCTTTTCACAGTAGGTTTCCCACCAGTCCTTAACATGGGGGCCGGATTTGAAGAGTGCAAAAGTAATATTTTCCCAATTGGAGAAATCATGAACCAAAAAAACCTTCCAACAAATTTAACCATCTATCTATGACATTTGCATCTATCTGGCTTTCAAATATGGGAATATCAAAGTTGAATTGTACCTTAAAGGGAGTGGTGCCTCGAGAGTGGTTGTGGGATGAAGATGCATCATCTATGGGTAACCACTAAAGGATCTGAGAAAATTTATCAATCATCACATTCCTCTATTGCTTGAGGGCTTCCTCAAAAAATATTTTGAAAGAATCTCCTGCTCCCGCATCCTTCTTTTTTTCTGCCATGGGAGGATGTTGTGGTTTGTGAGGCTGGTCTTGAAAAGGTTCAACTAGTTTAAGCCCTAACTCCTTATACCCTAACCTCATCGGGGACATGCAAAGAAAAATAGAGAAAGAGAAAACCACTTTGATACCACTAATCCAAACTTATATAGGAAAACAAAAAAATAAAGGTACAAACATAAACACCGAGATGCTGTAGAAATAAAACTACTTCATTTCATTAATATCAAAGAACTGAAATATGCTTACATAAGGAATGGAAATAAACTAGCTTGGGCGATGATAGCTTATCTCTTAGAAGAGATGTTGCGGGAACATGCCTCTTAACTATGCTACAATGAGGCTTAAGGGCCTTTTTATTATTAAAAACAAGGGAAAACTTTAACCCTAGGAGATGGAACAAAAAGAGTTTGTGGGCCCCGTTGGGGTTAGTTAGGCAGCCAACTTCCCGGGTTCATGACTTGGTCATATGATCTCTATTTTGCGCATACGATATCTCATTGGAAATATCTCTCTAAGTATTATAGGATTTGTTGTAGGCCCCTGCCTAAGGCCATGTGCTTGTCGCAAACCTAAAAAAATCTTGTTTAGGGGCTCAAAATAGATCCAGAAGTTTTAGTAAATGTTGCTATAATCAAGGAAACATATGAAATTGGCTAGAGGTATTAGTGGAATAGGTGGGTGGCCACCAATATCCACCTGGATTAGTCCTCACCTGTTATGAAGGAATGGTCCCCATTGTGTGTAGAGCCTCCATGAGGTGAATAAATTTCCGTTGAACTTGGTCCCTAGTGAACCACTTGCCCTGGTGAAGGAGTTGGCCTACTTTGACTACTCGATATAGATGGATCCTCTTCTAGTGAGTGTTGTTGATATATGTTTCCATGATCCTATCAGTTGTGGCCTATTTGATGCATCTTGGGTTGAGCTCTTCTACTCCACATTGAATATTGGGTGTAGACCAAAGAATGGTGGAATATTGAACTCGAAGGCAATGTCCCATATAGCATTGGTGATGGTGTACGAATCATATCTAAGCGAGTGAAGTTTACAGTGGGGCCCAACAAGGTGCTCCTTCTACAAATTTAACCAAATTTTTTACTTGCCTGGAACCTGTGTGGCACCTACTGTTGATCATGATGTTGCTTTTACTTAGCATTGAATCTATCCAATATGTCACAGACCTTCTTGCAGATATGCTTAATGCATTCAATGAAGTTGTTATTGTTGTTTAATTCAGCTTGGACATGAGCCAAATCTAGTTGATTAGTTACAAATGGTATGGAAACATCAATGGGACATAGTGGTTGGAATCCCAATCCCACCTGGAAGGAGTTGTGGCCGGTTGAGCTATGGAGAGCTCTATTGTAATTGTGCTGGACATAAGGGATGATTTCAAATTGGAAAACACCTTCTATTGGGATTTAGACCAAAATAAATTTTCTTTTGCTCCACCCTTGGTGACTTGACTCAAAGGCCAAGTGATATGAAAAAACCTGAACATGAACTTGCAGTAGAAATTGACAAGACGCAGAAAGCTGTAGAGCTCTGTTAGAGTGGTTGGGGTTGGCCAATCTCGAATAAATTGTATCTTGGTTGGGTCCACATCAACACCCTACTTATTAATGATGTACCTCAAATATTGAACTTGGGTCATACTAAAAATGAATTTCTCCAAATTGGTACACAATTTTTGTTGTCGCAGGGTTTGAAGGGCACATCGAATATGGTGGAGGTGCTCTTCCCAACTTTGAATGAAGATCATGTTGTCGTCCAAATACACTACCATGAATGAGTTGGTGAAGGGTTGTAATATTTCGTCCATTAGCCTCATGAAGGTTTCGAGGGCATTCGTCAACCCAAAAGGCATGACCAACCATTCAAAAAGACCCTCCCTGGATTTGAAGGTAGTCTTCCACACATCAGAGTGTTTGATTGGTACATTGTGATAACCGAAATTCAAGTCAATATTGTTGAAATATTTGGTCCCCTTGAGCTGGTCTAGAAGGTCATCAATCCATGGGATTGGATACCTATTCTGGACAATGATCTTATTCAGTTTGAGATAGTCAATACAGAGTCTCCAGGTCCTATCCTTCTTCTTTACCAACATGATCAGGCTCCCACTGGGTGATGAGCTTGGCCTGATGTGCCCTTTCTATAAAAAATCATGAATCTGCCTCTTGATTTCAGCATTCTCCAAAACAAAGCATCGATAGTGTTATCTCAAAATCAGACCCTGAAAGGCTGTAGACCAGGAAGACCTCAAGTAACTATTCAAACCTACTTTAGGCTGAGGCTTAGCCTCCTCAACCTGAGAGGGCTCTCTCAAAAGGGTTAATGATTTTGATTATAGTTAAGATGGCTAACTCTTGTGAAACAAATGTAAAAATATCAATGGTGGAAACACATTTAGCAACTATCCATTGGGCTTATCGAGTCAACATCATTTCAGTATACAATGGTATTAACCTTACATAGAAGTCAGGGCATTCAGCATTTAACAAATTCATAACATACCAACTCAAATAGGACCACACAGTTTATGAATGTATACAGGAAGTTAGAGCAGCTTAAGTGAATTCTAAGTGATTACACATTCATACCACTGCAAATATTAGGAAAAGAACAATACCACATATTCTGAACATCAAATCCCTCATGAATCTTGAGAAGCAAAGCCAAATTTGTATTACCAAAACAGAGTATTACATAAGCCAAATATCAGAGTTTTTTCATAAAATTTCCAACCCCTATTACATTATTGCTCAAGTTATATATAGAGTTCTTCTAACTGATTGAGATTTCTCCTAAAGCATGAGGGAAACTCGAAATCTACTTCTAATGACACCTAATCAACTTTTAACTACCTATTTAATGTAACAGACTTCAACTAAACTTTCCAGAGATCTAAATCAAGTAGGATTCTAACACCATGTTATGCTAATAAAAGCTTTGGCTATAATTGTTCTCGTTCTTTGACATCTGGTTCCTTTCAGTTTGGCAGTAATGAGTGTTCAGGGCTCCATGCTGGTCTTCTATGCCACATCCTCTCCATTGTCCTGAAATATAGGAAACAACCCTTTCTCATCGGCCTTTATGGTTTTCGAATCCACAGAAGCAGGTCCTTCATCTTTGTTTTCCAAAATGTGACAGATGGCCATGTCCTTGATGTGTTGTCCACTGCCTTCAAAAACAAAAACTCCTTTAAGCTGTCTTGACATATTTGAACCATGATAAAAGTGCTCACTTTATGACAAAATTTAAAGTTGGGTCCAAATCCATATTTCTCCACCTGTCTTGATCTGATTGATTGTTGCAACTTCGGATGATTCTTTGTATATATTCACCCTTCAAAATTTCCCACTTATGTTTCAAAACTGGTGGATTTATATTGGATTTTTTAGCTTCAGCAGTTTTGTAGCGCACTACGAAACTGCTAAGCTTTAATCATCACCTTTAGCAGTTTCGTAGCGTGCTACGAAACTGCTGATTTGTTTAAAAAAACATAGTTTCAACCCAAAGCTTTACTTAATTGAGCACTTTGCTATCAAAACCTCCTTTCAACTGTTCCAAGACTTTCCAAAACTGAATGGAAATGCAGGATTCTTCAAGAAAATGGGACTAAGCAAAATCATCAAAATTCAAAACATAATCTTACTTGAAATGGGATTTCATTCAGAAGATTCCTTTAGCTGGCTTAACTGTGCCTTTAAATCTTCAATTTGTTTCTTCATAACCTTGTTCCCAGCTCTTAATTGCATATTAATCATTCTGATGAATTTTGCTTCTTTAATTGTCGGTACTGTCCAGGTATGGAATTGAGTATCACAGTCAACCACCTCTGAAGTTGCTTTCTCTTCCCATAAGGTTTTAATTCTGTAATAATTAGCTTGTATGATGGCATGTCTTCTGGCATCTTTCCTCAATCTGGCAATCTCAAGGTTAGCAGATTCCAATCTTCTTTTCAAGTCCTCTATACTATCTTCTTTATGTGTGGCAACTGTTTTGCCTTTGTCTTTTCTTTGATGGGGTTGTATCTCTTCCCCTGTTTCATCTGTTCTTGGTGGTACCTCCTGTACTTGCTGAAATCTCCTTGTTATGGGTCTCCTGGGTTTGAAAACAAATTGTTCAACTTGCTCATCAAACTTAAGTTTCTTTGAGGCTTTAGCTTTCT
This sequence comes from Pinus taeda, assembly GCA_000404065.3. NCBI lineage: Eukaryota > Viridiplantae > Streptophyta > Pinopsida > Pinales > Pinaceae > Pinus > Pinus taeda. Next base: position 227,329 of record APFE031758134.1, on the reverse strand, counting down.
TTGTCTTCTCTTTTTCTGACTGCATCAAAACATCTTGAACTAGTGAGGACTCTTCAAAGTCAATTTCCTACAATAAATCATTTAGATTTCCCTTCGAAACTAGACTTTCTTCAACAGCTACTGACTTACCCTTTTCTTTAGACATCTGACTTCTTGTTCTTCTCCTTGGGACTACTTCAGTTGTGCTTTCTTCATGTGCAATCTCTTTGACTTGAGCTTTTTCTTTAGTTGACTGTTGAGGTGTATCTTGAATGATCGGTGGATTTACAGGCTCTCTAACTTGTTTCCTCGCCTTTAATTTTGGAAATCTCTTGGCTCTTGTTTCTGTTTGAAGACCTATTGTTGTAAGATCTTTTGCAGGTAGAGGATTGAGGCCAGTCTGGCTTCTGAAGCCAGCCATGAAAATAAATGTATTCCTTTTGAAGCTCATGCAAAACAAGTAATTTAATCAAGCCATGGTGAAACAGAGAAGTTTCACAAGCCTGCTTCCTTAATTGTACTTTGTCACACATCTTACTCAAACTGCGGAATAGATAAAAAGGTAGATCAATGGAAACCTTCCCTGTAAAATGCAAAAGGAGTTTGAAATGGTACGAATACACCTTGTTATACCTTCCTTCGCAAGTCAGGTATTTCTGTATACAGGTGAGTAAATGTGCATAGGACTCTTTGACATAGCTCCTAGGAACTGACTTACTCATATCTGAATTAACAAATTCCTTCTTTAAAAACTCTTTGCATGGATTCATGTCAAATTTGAAGTTCTTGAACCAATTTTCTTGCCCTTGTGGAATCTCTGTCACAGTGGATATCATCTCTGGTGAGACCTGCAATTCCAACATAGCCACTTTTGAATTTAATCCTGTGAAATTTAGTGCAAATTCTTTGGTCACCTGCGCATGCCCTTCTTGTAACTTCCTGCAAAAATTCCAACATCCAGCTTTTTTAAACGCCTTCTCCACATCTTTATTCTTGAGTGTTATATCCAAATCTTCAAGCTCATTTCTCAAACATTTTCCTGATCTGTGTTCTTTCTTCTCTACTAATCTCTCCATGAAATCTTAATGACTTGTAAGCAAGGAATACTAGCTCTGTTCGAACTGTGAAAAACTCAGCTTCTTTTGAAAATCTGCCTCGCTTGATTTGCTGCCTCGCTTGATTACAATGTTATTTAAAATTGAAATATTGCCATTTATGATCTTTCAAATTGTAATCTTGCAGATCTGTTATTCATGCAAGGCTTACAATCATCATTAAGACTTGTGCAAGGTGGCTTTTCTTGGAAATTGTAATCCGTGTGTATCAACAAATCTAATCGTGGTGATAATGGAGATGGGTGGTGGGACGTGATAAGAGGAGTACATGAACTGACACGAGATGACGCAGCCACTGATTTACCTAACGGATTTGACATTTGGGAAAGATTCGCTACGGAATGCACGAATCCCTGATTTCGTAGCGTGGTTAGTTTAAATTTTGAATGATACACTGCGAAATCACCTAATAAGGTTTTGCGTTGCGAAACTGCTAAACAGAGTAAATGCGCTGCGAAAACACTTTAAAAAGAATGCATGCGATACGCAATTACCAAAAGGCTTTGTGGTGGATAACAAAGTGACACATGACTATGAAATCAATGGTGAATGAGGGGGGACCAATGGTAGATAAGAATACACTTGACTCATGACCTCCTAAAACTTCAGACTTTAAGGAAAAAAACAAAATCAAATTAGACTAACACTGACCTTTGTCATCGGGCTAGGATGAGAAATTTTATATATCATATTTGTTAAGTGATAACAGATAGATTGGCCCATTGGGTAGCGATGCACCCAAGGTTGGATCAATGGAGTGCTTGACTTGACAGTGTAGGGGTATCCTTATGGGTGAGGTCAAGATGTCCCTGTACTCCTCCATGACCTTGTCCATCTGTTGCTACCATGTGGAGCAGCCCTATCTGGAGGCTATGGATGTGGTCACAATCTTCTTCTTTCCCTGAGGGTGAATCATAAGGAAGAGAAATTTCCCGGTCTAGGAAATGATTTTATTGCATTGCTTCACAGAGATCAAAGAGATGAGGGTAGGTAGTGCTACCTCCAGTATCCTATATAAATTATTGCCGAAAGAAATAATAATAGTGTAAGGCCTGGACTCATACATAGCATGACACTTCTATAGGTATGGTTGGCCCAAAAATACATCACAAACTTCAAGAGGAGAAACATCACATAGTACCTCATCTGTGAAGGGCTTGATGTTGTAGGAAAGGTGATATTGTTGGATGACATAGAGATCTCATCCTTGGTGAAGCTACCCGATGGTGTACGGTTGTGGGTGTGGCGTGGTTGGTAGGCCTAACCACTTCATGACCTTTGTTGAAATGAGGTTACTTTGGCTTCTGTTGTCGACAATGAAATTTAGCAGAGAACCCTTCACCCACATTTGTGAGTGGAGGAGTTACTCCCCCTCCTCTGGATCTTCGCCCTTAGTATTTTGGATCTTGGAGGTGGAAAAGGTGGCACTAGGCTCCACATCAATATTCTTCTTCCCTTTATCATTTCCTTTTCTAGTTCTTACTCAGAATCTAAACATGCATCTGATTCGAAAACCCTCAGCTTGACCACCAGTGACTGCTTGGATCAACACTCACTTGTGTTGTGAGTGGGGATCTTACGGAACTCACACCATTTCCTTGTGTCCTTCTTTGTCTTCGTGGTGTTGTTATTTTCTTATAGATTTAGCGGGTTTTCCCTAGTCACCACGCCTTGGTTTTGTCCCTTGTTTTGTGGTTTGGGGGTACCTTTCCCTTGTTTTGGATTTATAGATCCAAAGTCTCGCTTCTTTTGTTTAAATTTTTTCTCGATCTTAACAACGTACTGATAGATGGTGCCAAGTGACGAGATGTCCAAAAACTCCATCGTATCTTGGTTGTACTTATGTTGAAATCCACGATAATTGAGTACCAAATGCCACTCAAAATCCTTGATACCCAACTTTGTGTGAAGGGTATGAAAAATATTTGTGAACTCCGACATGTATTGGTCCTTTCCTTGCCGCAACGTGGTCCAATTTGTGTATTGATCTTCATAGCTCACGACAGGGTAATATTGTTCCTTGATGGCATCCTAGAAAGAATTCCAAGTGGGTGTGACTTAAAATAGTGAGGGTTCCCTCTCATCCTTCTATTCAAAGTAGGTTTCCCACTAGTCCTTTGACAAAGGGGGTGACTTTGAGGAGTGAAAAAGTAATATTTTCCAGATTGGAAAAGTCATGAATTGAAAAATATCCTTCCAAAAAATTTAACCATCTATCTACAACGTTTGCATCTATCTTCCTTTCAAATATGGGAATATCAAAGTTGACTTGTACTACCTTAAAGGGAGTGGTTCCTCCAGAGTGGCCGCTAGAAGAAGATGCGTCACTTTTGGGTAACCGCCGAAGGATCTGGGCAAAGTTATCCATCATCACATTCCTCTGTCACTTGAGGGATTCTTTGAAAAATATTTTGAAAGGATCTCCTGCTCCCTCATATTTATTTTCTTCCACCATGGAAGCCTGTTGGAGTTTGCGAGGTTGGTCTTGCAAAGGTTCAAATAGTTCGAGCCTTAACTCCTTATACCTTGACCTCATTGGGGACATGCAAAGAAAAATAGAGAAAGAACAGACAACTATGACACCACTGATCCAGACTTATATTGGAACATAACATAATACATATACAAATATAAACATTGAGATGCAGTATAAATAAAACTTTATTTCATTAATATCAAAGAATTGAAATATGCTTACATACAGGATGGAAATAAACTAGCTTGAGCAATGGTAGCTTATCTTTGAGAAGATATGTGGAGGAAACATGCCTCTAAAATGTAATACAATGAGGTTCAATGGACGTTTTATTATTGAATAATAAGTGAAAACCATAAACAACCAAAACCCTAACCCCAAGAGATGGAACACCAAAAGTTTGTGGGCCCCGTTGGGGTTAGATGGGCATACAACTTCCTAGGGTTGTAACTTAGTCATATGATATTCGTTTGGCACGTACGATACCTTGTTGGAAATATCTCTCTAGGTACTACATGATTTTCCAAATGCCCCTACCTATGGTTATGATCCTTCTACGGACCTAGGAAAAAAAATGTTTTTCGAATCTTTGATCGGAGAATCCACAGTAAGAGGATTTTTACACCAACGTTTCGAATCCCAAATGGGATCCATCATCAGGGCAAAGAGAAAGATGATAAAGATGATAAAAGGAGAGCCAGAAGGAGGAGATAAATACTCAAGAGGGAAAGAATAATGAAGGAGCAGCACAGGTCGGCCAGGGAGATTAATAATGAAGCTTAAAATTAAATATAAAAACATTAATTTTTATTTTTATTTTTATAAATTAATATCATTTAAATTAAGACCTAAAAAACATAATCTTTTAAATAACCTAACTATCTAAATTATATAATAAAATCTAAACTATATTAAAACCTATATTAAAGACTAAGCTATATTAAAACTTTAGAAAGGGAAATGAAAAGGGACAGGGAGGGAAAAAACTAACCTGCTAGACAACTTACCTGGGGCTGGGCTGACGCTTCTTGATCTCACTGATCAGGGGAAGCCAGCTTCCGCTGATCTCCAAACCACTGTCTCTATTCAGATTACGAGGATGCTTCAAGATTTCGAGGGCTTCTCTGATTTTCCGTTTCTGATAATGCTCTTCTCTTGCGATATTTGATGCGCTTTCTAGGCAGATGTGGTGTTTAGTCTTCGAGGAGTGCTCTGCCAAGGCTGAGGTACGAGATCTTCCATTCCTAATGTCAGCACCATGCTCTTTCAGTCTTGTCTGGAGGGAGCGACCAGTTTCACCTATGTAGCTTTTCCCACATGAACAATCTATTTTATAGACTCCTTTGAGCTGCTGCTTGTCAATATTATCCTTAACAGACTTTAGACTTTGTCTGATGGTACCGGGAGCTGAGAATTGAGTAACAATGTTTTTCTTTCTTAGGATTTTTGCCATTTTATCTGTGACTCCTTGGATATAAGGTAGAAAAACCTTACCACCTTGAGGTTGATCTTGCTCTTTAGGTATGGGAGATGACAACCTCATTTCAGCTTTCTTTAGGGGGTCAAAATAGCTCTGGAAGTTTAGGACTCAAAAAACTGTTAAAAATAGTAAATGTTGTTATAATCAAGGAAACAGATGAAACCAATTGGAGGTCTAGGTAGAATAGGCAGGTGGCCACCAATATCCACTTAGGTCAGTCCTCCTCCCTAGGAAAAAATGGTCCCCATTGCGTGCAGAGCCTCCATGAGGTGAGAAAATTTCTGTTGAACCTAGTCCCTAGTGAACCACTTGCCCTAGTGAAGGAGTTAGACTACTTTGAAAACTTGATATATTTGGATCCTCTACTGGCGAGTGTTCTTGATTTGTGTGTCCATGATCCTATCAGTTGTGTCATGTTCGATGCATATTGGGTAGAGCTCTACGTCAAATGTGTCCAACAATGGGGGAAATTATGGTTGTAGCTGGTCCACATTGAATACTTGGTGCAGGCCAAAGAATAGTGGAATGTTGAGCTCTAAGGCATTGTCCCCTATAACATTGGTGATGGTGTATGACCCATATGAGAGTGGGAAAAGTTTGTGTTGGGGCCCAATGAGGTGCTCCTTCTGCAAATGTAACCAAACTTTCTTGCCCACCTGGAACTTGTGTGGCACTCGGTTCTAATCATGACACTTCTTGTACTTAGCATTGCCTCTATCCAATAGGTCATGAACCTGTAAGTGGATGTGCTGAATGCACTCAATGGAGTTACTAGCCCTTCCATATTTAGCCTGCACATGAGCTGAATTTTCCTTAGTAGCTACAAATGGTATGGTCACATCAATGTGACATAGTTATTGGAATCCCAACCCCACCTGAAAGGGGTTGTGGTGAGCTATGGAGAGCTCTGTTGTAACTGTGTTGGACATAGGGGATGATTTCAACTTGAAAAATGCCTAATGTGGGGATTCAGACCATAATAAATTTTCTTTCGCTCCACCCTTGGTGACTTGACTCAAAGGTTAAGCAATATGAGAGAACCCCAACATGAACCTATGGTAGAAATTTGAAAGACCCAGAAAGATGCAGAGATCTATTAGAGTGGTTGGGCCTGGGCAATCCTGAATAACTTATATCTTGGTTGGGTCCACATGCACAATCCACTCATCAATTATGTACCCCAGATATTGAACTTGGGTCTTACCAAAAGTGCATTTCTCCAAATTGGCACATAATTTTTGTTTTCGCAAGGTTTGGACGACCTATCAAATATGGTGGAGTTGCTTTGCCCAACTATGGCTGAAGATTAGGATATCGTCCAAATACTCTATCATGAATGAGTTCATGAAGGGCCGAAAGATGTCATCCATCAGCCTCATGAAGGTTGTAGGGGAATTCGTCAACCCGAAAGGCATGACAACCCATTTGAAAAGGCCCTCCTTGGATTTGAAGGCAATATTCCACACAGCAAAGGGTTCGATTGGTACATGGTGATATCCAAACTTCAAGTCAATCTTGCTGAAATACTTGGCCCCCTTGAGCTAGTTGATAAGGTCATCAATCCATGGGATTGGATACCTATTCTAGACAATGATCCTATTCAACACGCGATAGTTGATACAGAGGCTCTAGGTCCCATCCTTCTTCTGTACAAACATGATAGGGCTCCCACAGGGTGATGAATTTGGCTTGATGTGCCCTTTCTACAATAGATCCTGAATCTACCTCTTGATATCATTGTTCTCTAGAACATAGCATTGATATATCATCCCATTGGGTAGCAATGTGTCCAGGGTCAGATTGATGGAGTGCTTGACCTGACAGTGTAGGCGTACCCCTCTGGGTGAGTTGAAGATTCCCTTGTACTCATGCATTAACTCATCCATCGGCTATTGCCATGCAGAGGAGCCCTATATGGAGGCCATTGATGTGGCCACAATATTCTTCTTACCTTGAGGGTGAATCATAAGGAAGATAAATTTTTAGTTTGTGAAATGATCTTACTACATTGCTTCATAGAGATCAAAGAGATGGTAGTAAGGTAGTGCTACCTTCGGTATCCTATATAACTTATTTCCCAAAGAAATAGTAACAATGCGAGGCCTAGACTTATACAAAACATGATGCATCCACAAGTATGGTTGGCTTAAAAATACATCACAAACTTCAAGAGGAGCGACATCACACAATACCTCTTATGTGAAAGGCTTGACATTGTAGGGAAGGTGGCACCATTGGATAGCGTGAAGATCTCATCCTTGGTGAAGCCACTCAATGGTGTACAAATGTGGATTTGGTGTGATCGATAGGCCCAAATGCTTGACAACCTCTGCTTAGATGAGGTTATTTTGGCTTTCGTTGTTGACACTGAACTGCAACGCAAAACCCTTCACCCACATCTGTGAGTGGAAGAGGCGCTCCCCCTTCTATGGATCTTTGGGCTCAATATTATGGATCTTGTGGTGGAAATGGTGGCATTTGGTTCCACATCAAAAATATTCTTTTCTTTACCATTCCCCTTATTATGTTCTCACTCAGAGTCAGAACATGCATCTGATTCAAAAGCTCTCAGCTCGGCTACCAGTGACTTCTTGGCTTGACTATCACTTACGTTGTTTGTGGGGATCTTATGGAACTCACACCATTTCCCTGTGTCCTTTTTTGCCTTTGTGGTGTTTTTCTTTGCTTGCAGCTTTGACAGGTTGTCCTGGGTCACCCCACCTTGGCTTTGTCCTTTGTTCTATGGTTTAGGGGTGCCTTTACCTTGCCTCAGAGTCGTAGATCCAAAGTCTCACTTATTTTGTTTAAATTTTTGCTTAACCTTGACATTATATCGATAAATGGCTCCAAGAAAGGAGATGTCCAATAACTCCATCTTGTCTTAGATGTACTTGTGTAGACAATTGTGGTACTTGAGTACTAAATGTCACTCAGAATCCTTGATCCCAACTTCATGCGAAGGGTATGAAAATTATTTGTGAACTCCATTACATCTTGCTACCTTCCCTGCCACAACGTGGTCCACTTTATGTATTTATCTTCCTAGCTCACAACAGGGTAATGTTGTTCCTTGATGGAATCTCAGAAAGACTTAAAAGTGGGTGCAACTGAAAACAATGAGGGTTCCCTCTCGCCCTTTTATTCAGAGTAGGTTTCCCCCCCGTCCTTGACATGGGGGGTGACTTTGACTAATGAAAAAGTAATATTTTCTTGATTGGAAAAGTCATGAACCAAAAAATATCCTTCCAACAGATTTAACCATCTATGTACAATGTCTGCATCTATTTTCCCTTCAAATATGGGAATATCAAATTTTATTTGTACCTTAAAGGTAGTGGTGCCTCTAAATTGGCTGCTGGATGAAGATGTGTTTCTTGTGGGTAGCAGTTGAAGGATCTGGAAAAAGTTATCCATCATTGCATTCCTTTGTCACATGAGGGCTTCCTCAAGAAATATTTGAGAGGGATCTCCTGCTCCCTCGTCTTTCTTTTCTTCCGCCATGGGAGGCCATCGGGGTCTGCGAGGTTGGTCTTACAAATGTTCAACTAGTTCGAGCCCTAACTCCTTATACCCTGACCTCATTGGGGACATGCAAAGAAAAATATAGAAAGAGCAGACTGCTTTGATACCCCGAATTCAGACTTATATAGGAATGCAACAGAATATAGATACAAAGATAAACACCAAGATGCAACAAAAATAAAACTTTATTTCATTAATATCAAAGAATTGAAATATGCTTACCTACAAAATGGAAATAAAATATCTCAACATAGTTACTGATCAAACGAGAAAATGACATAGTACCCGTTTTTTTGGGGTAGCAAAAAATCACACGATTTTGAAAAATGGTGATTCAGAATACACATTTTTTTAAATGTTAGTGATTTTCATGCTGATTTTGAAAAGTGTTGATGCAACATCAACACATTTTTTTAGAGGGTTTATTTTGGACACTTTAAATATTTTTATGTATCAAGTGTGAACATTTTTTTTTTGTTAGTGGTTTTCATCTTGATTTTGAAAAGTGATGATGAGGATCAACCCTTTTTGTTTAGAGGGCTTAGTTTTCACACTTTAAATTTTCTAATGAACTAAGTGTGGATAATTTTTTTTAAATGTTGGTGATTTTCATGTTACAAAAAAAACATGACAAACAAAAATCAAATACAAAAAATATATATATAAAAAAGGAAAAACCTATAAAAATGTAAAAAACA
>APFE031758134.1:205741-218039 GCA_000404065.3 Pinus taeda | reverse complement strand
ACAGATCTCATTGCCCTGATGATGGACTCACATAGCTAGTCCAAAATGTTGGTTTCATAAATGGTTCACAGGTTTTTCCACTAACATAACAATGACCTCTTGGTTTCACCAACTTCTTTTAATCTTTTTGTAGTTCAGGAGTATTGCATACCCTGTCCTCAAGACGCCTGCCTTCATCAACGTTAAGCCTCCTCTTTTCGATCAACTTTGTAACAAATTCTGGGCAGACTCTGATCTGAAGGCCTCCGCCAGTATCACTCTTCTATATGTCAAATGGGTGGCAGAGAAGAGAAGCATGTTTTGCGGAGTGGAGTTTTGGCTCCTTGTTAATGGCGGTGTAGAAGGTCAACGTTCCCCGTGTGTTTCGTGGCATGTGCTTAAATCTAGTGATGTGTCTGTTTACTAACATCTGCGGGTTTTGGTGTAATGACAATCGTGACTCCAACCAGTGGTATCAGAGCCAGAGGTCTCGAGTTCGAAACATACTGGGCTCGCGTTGGGGGAGATTGTTGGCTCCGTGTTAATGGCGGTGTAGAAGGTCAACACTCCCCGTGTGTTTCGTGGCATGTGCTTAAATCTAGTGACGTGTCTATTTACTAACACATGTGGGTTTTCGTGTAATGGTAATTATGACTCTGACACTAGGCCACCACTGGGATTACAAGGTAGAATGTGTTTCGTGGCATGTGCTTAAATCTAGTGATGTGTCTATTTACTAACACATGTGGGTTTTCGTGTAATGGTAATTATGACTCTGACACTAGGCAACCACTGGGATTACAAGGTAGTGGCCCTTTTGAAGAATCTAGTGATGTGTCTATTTACTAACACATGTGGGTTTTCGCGTAATGGTAATTATGACTCTGACACTAGGCAACCACTGGGCTTACAAGGTAGTGGCCCTTTTGAGGGCTGCGATGGCGATATTAACGAAGCCAGCAACAGGAGAGATATGGGGGACTCAAACAAGGTCTGGGGTAAGAGGAAGTACTTGTTTCCCACCTTCAGTGGTCATTTGGAGAAAGACTGCGTTTTCTGCCCGATGTAGAATGAATCAGAGTGACAGGGTAAATGTTGAGGGAATTCCTGCACGATCTGGGCGGCCACGAGGGTTTTATGAAGAATTTGAAGGGTTCCATCTGCGTGAACTAGCTGGACGGTTTCCTTGTTATTACCTACCCTCACACAGGATGTATGGTTTCCCATAGTTTCTTTCGTCTGTCAGGTGCAAACCAAAACCTAGAGATATGAAGAAGGATCGCAGAAATGGCGTTTTTATATATAACTTGTATAAAAAGCATAAATGGAGTAGAGAAAAGAGCCGTGAAGGTTTAGCAAGAGAATTCAACGTTACGCAGTCAGCAAGTCTACCATTTTCTTTATATTATATTCAGTAGATCCATCCCATCCACCCTTTTATCGGAATGATGCAAGGGCGTCGGCTTTAAATTCTGGATTCCCCATTAGTTTTATCAAATAGAGTGGGCATCCATGCTGTTTCAAAGCCTTTCCCGTGGGCATCCAAAACATCATTCTCAAAATCCAATGGACGTGGACGAGGGAAGGAGAACCTCATGTTTGTTTTGTTTCACTGTATAATTCCAAGTTCTGTGGGGACGTTTACCTAGTCTAGTCGACAGCACCACGTGCAACAAAGACTTCATTTCCAGAAGTTGTCCATAGAGACAGTCAACCAATATATATTGTGCTATCCTATATCAATTTTTGAATTTTATATTTGTTTAAATTGAACTGGTGGCATATACTGCTTGGCATTAATGGATGTATATGCCACTTTTTGAATTTTATATTTCCTTAAATTTATCTGATGACATATAGTATATGCTGCCCCGCATATACACAGAAATAGAAGTTAACTGACAACTAAAGGCAAGAATGAAATTTGATGGTGAATGATTACAGAGAAATCACTCCTGAAATATAGCTAATTTTTTCTTAGATTTATCAACATTCTGTTTTAAAAAAAAATAATAACATTAGAATTTCGAAAATAGTCAAATATAACAGGTGCTGAGTCACGGCGCTTCACAATTATGCCGAAACAAAGACATTGAACACTTCCCACAACCTCTCTGGAGAAGGAAACCGTGCTATATGAAAATGCATTTGCACTTTGCCCAAACGACTAAAGCACTTTATTGTGGGACATTCAACGTGTAAAGTTAGAGGTATAAAATATTAGTAGTTATCTGTTTGACCATGATTTTTGACCCACGAGGATTGAAATTGCTGGCCATACAGTGTTTAAAGATACTAGGAAATTTAATAGTTTATGTTCTTTTCTCTATTTATTTATTAGGTTTTATTTTATTTATATATATTGGAATTAAAATTATCAAATTTTTAAATTACTCACTAAATTTATTATGTAAATCAAAAGAATTGAAAAAAAATGTGTTTAGTTTTGTAAAGTATTTTTTTGAAGTTTTTAGAAATAGGAATATTTGATTTATTTCTCAATTGAATATATGTTATTTTATATTTATTTATAAAAGAGTATATATTTAATGAGAAATATTTCGGCGGAAATCACATTGTAATATTTTTTTCTACGTGTTTCGAACCAATGAGTGTGGTTCATCATCAGGACAAGTTGAATAACCAGATCATGCCTGCATGTTGAATAGGGGAGAACAAATCTTTTTTTAAAATTGATTTTTTTTTTAATTATATAATAATTTTTTCTTTTATTTTTTTTGGTTAATTAAATTTAACCTTGTTTTTTTAAATGATGTTTTTAATTTTTTAATTTTTTAACTTAAAACAACTATAGAATTTTTTATTTTTTTTTAACTATATACTATTTTTAATTTTTTTGTTCTTTTATATTTTTTTTGTTATATTTATTATATTTTATTTTCTTTTCATCTTGTTTGTTTCGTTTTTTTTTGTTTTTTTTTCACATATTTGAACTGTTGTTTTTGCCTTATATATATTATATAATATATATATATGATATATAGGGTCTGTGTCGAATGCTTGTCTAGCAACCCGATCCCATTATGTGTAATTTGATAGTTGATTTTAATTTTTTTTGTTATAATGAATCGAGTTTGCCCCACAGTGTGTTAATTTCATGGTTGGTCTTTAAGTTTTCATTACAATAGGTTGAACTCACCTAAACCTTGTGTCAATTTGATAGTTGATTTTTTTAATTTTTTTTGTAATCTATCAAGCTTTCTTAGACTAAGATTTTAAAACCGCTATACATTTGACATTTAAAAAAAATTACTCTTGGTATATGTTGGTCAGATAAATCGTTCTTGCGGACAAGACCGATCTCCCTAGTATCGAATGATATCTAGCAACAAAGAGTACAAGCAAATCTACTTTTTTCTAAACATGTTTCAATTCATAAATGAAAACTAAGAGGTGTAACAGACCCTACCTCGGTCCAATGCTTGTTTGTGGCCGCTTTATTCCAACAGCTTCAAGCAGTTCCTTTTCAATAACCTGCATACACAAACAAACACACATCAAAGCACACCTGCATAGATATCATAATAAAACATGTTCATTATGAAGATCAAGGAGCTCATAAAATAAACCATTAGAGACAGTTCATTGAGAAAAACAAACTTGATTGTATTAACTTTATGAATAAAAGAACCTTACAACCTTTCCCTTGATGTTGCACAAGTTCTTTCGAAGGTCCAGCAGGAGTCTCCTCTACTTTGACAAGCCTCACTCACTTCCCAAATGGCATGAAAGGTATGTGATCTCTCCTCTCACAAGCTCAAAAAGGAAGTCTAATTTCCAGCAACATTTACCTTCAAGAATCTTCAGCTTTCAACCTCTCTTACAACCAACCCAATGCTTGAATTTATAGTGCAAATGGAGGAAGTTGCAAGTCCACCATTGAAGGGATAAGTTCCTCCTTCAATGGGATAAGAACCTCATGTCATGGAGTTAGCTCCCTTCGTTATGGAATGGATGAACCAAGGTGGAGCGGACTTGCCAGAACAATATTCCTTCTAGAAGTGTCTATAAGTGACCCAAGATGAGTTTTTAAAAATGAACTCACGCCTTTTTAACTTTTACAGGGGTTCGCACCCATCACTTGACAGACAGAGCGTCAGGTTCGCAGGAAACATGACCATTGGGTGCGGCACCGCAGGAAATGCTAGGAGAAAGTGCGAAACCAGGATTTGAGATATTTTTAAGGTCTTTCTCCCATTTTCAAGGCTTGACATGAAGAGCTGAGGCTTAAGACTTGCAAAGGAGGTATGTATGAGTGTTGATGGACTCACACAAACTGTAGAAAGTCGTGACAATTCTTTGTGTAACAGATTGCCCCCTAAAGTGCAAAGTCTTTAGTAGATGAGGATGGTTTTTTGATCATCTTAGAAGAGTGAAGGACTTTATCATTTCAAGGATCTTCCTGTGGATACCCAGGTCAGAACCTGTAAAATAATTCAACACAAAAATATATATATGTGAAAATATCATCGCTGAGGTAGGCATTCCCATACTCAGATCAAAACTAACTAAGAACTATCTAAAACTGCTCTGATACAAGAATGATTTTGTATTACATCACAAGTAGGAACATATGGATACAATCTGGGTGCAGCCATCTGTTTATGAATAGTCCACTATTTAATGATAACAAAATTCCTCGCAGCCTGGATGGTGGAAACTAGATCCAGGGTCTTCATTTCTACTTCCCGAACTAGTATGATTCTATCCACGTGAATGAATGTGTCAAAGTCGAACATGGTAGAAACCATTTGATTACCAGTGAATGATGTAAATTGTTAACAAGTGTGAGAGGAACCACCAGTAATGTCAATGGCCCTCAAAGTACTCAGTGCAATCCATGAAATGTGAATGAATGAGTCGATGTCGAACACGTCACGAAATCCTTGATCGAAGGTCAATGATGCAACCTATCGTCAAAGGCGAGAAATCTACCATTGAGGCATGCAGATTCCAAGGTACTGACGATTTCTAGATCATCTTTCTAGATAATGAGTTGGAGTTGATAGAAAGCGATCCGTCATAGGCAAGCCCATAATACGAAATCATAGATCAAGTCTGAAGAAATATATTTGGCAAGAACTAACTCAGGGACGGTCAATGATGGATGACAAATATTTTGTAGGTGAATGGTTTATTTGCACAGACCACTTGAACACATAACGACACTGCAGATGGCTTGGTGATAGTTGACCCAAAGCTAATACCCGGAAACCGGTTGAAGACTTTCAATGTGGCTTTATTAACATTGTTAGGTAAAGGATTTCCCAACCCAGGTGAATAAAAGTGTCGTGTTCAAGAGTGATGGAAAGTTTTTCAAACACAAAGTATGAGAAACAGGTTCATTTTTCTCTCTTTTCCCCCACCGTTTCTGGCAAGTACCTTTTTTATTTTTGACAAGCTTGAGGAGGATAAGATTTGCTTGGTTATAAGCCCATCCTTTGGATGAGTCCAACATAGTTTAGATTTGAACCCTAAGAAGGAGTGGTCCATTCCTGTTTGTAATTGAACAGGTCCTTTACTGTGAAATTTTAACGAGTCTAGTATAGGAGAAACTCGGCGTTTTTCAATTTTAGGGAGTCAGACGAAAAACTTAAGAAAACTCCATGGTTGTCCTTTTTCATAAATTTGTGTCTCCCAAGCCCGAAAAAGTATAAAATAATACTTGAGAGAATCGCTTGATCATTACGATCAAGGAGTACTTTTCATAATTAGTGCCTTCAATCTGAAAAAGTAAAAAAACAATCGAAAACACGTCGTTTTATTATCAATATCAAACTTGAAACAACAAAAGTCCGGTAATCTTTTCATGTTTATACGATCAGAAAAGAGTTGTAAGAGGACCGTCTTTCCCAGTATGGGAAATGATCTTACTGCATTGCTTCACAAAGATCAAAGATATGGAGGTAGGTGTTGCTACCTCCAGTATCCTATATAACATATTTCCCAAAGAAATAATAACAATGTGAGGCCTAGACTCATACACAACATGACGCTTCCACAAGTATGGTTGGCCTAATAATACATCACAAACTTTAAGAGGAGAAACATCACATAGTACCTCATTTGTGAAGGGCTTGATGTTGTAGGGAAGACAACACTGTTGGCTGATGTGAAGATCTCATCCTTGGCGAAGCCACCCGATGGTGTATGAATGTGGGTGTGGTGTGGACAGTAGGCCCAGGCACTTCATGACCTCTACTAAAATTATGTTCTTTTGGCTTCCACTATTGATAATGAACTATAGCGGAGAAACATTCACCCACATCTATGAGTGGAAGAGTCTCTCCCTCTCCTTTGGATCTTCAGGCTCAATCTTCTGGATCTTGGTGGTGGAAAAGGTGGCACTGGGCTCTACATCAATAATCTTATTCCATTTGTCATTCCCCTTGTCGGGTTATGACTTAGAGTTAGAACATGCATCTGATTCAGAAGCTCTCATCTTAGGCACTAGTGTCTACCTAGCTTGACACTCACTTGTGTTGTGAGTGGGGCTCTTATGGAACTCATGCCATTTCTCTTTGTCCTTCTTTGTCTCCATGGTGTTGTTATTTGCCTACCACTTCGGCGGGTTGTATTGGGTCATACCGCCTTGGCTTTCTCCTTTGTTTTGTTGTTTGGGTCACCTTTCAATTGCTTCAAATTTGTAGATCCAAATTCTCACTTCTTTTGTTTGAATTTCTGCTTGATCTTGACAGTGTATCGATAGGTGGAACCAAGTTAGGATATGTCCAGGAACTCCATCTCATCCTGGATGTACTTAGAATCCTTGAAATCCAACTTCGTTCAAAGGGTATGAAAAATATTTATGAACTCTGACACATCATGGTCCCTTCCCCACCTCAGCATGGTCCACTTTATGTATTTATCTTCATAGATCTCAATAGGGTAATATTGTTCCCTGATGGTGTCTCAGAAATAATTCCAAGTGATTTCAGCTAAAGACATTGAGCGTTCCCTCTTGTCATTCTATTCACAATAGGTCTTCCACTAGTCCTTGACATGGGGGGCGACTTTGAGGAGTGAAAAAGTGATATTTTGTTGATTGGAAAAGTCATGAACCAAAAAATGTCATTCCAACATATTTAACTATCTATCTACGATGTTTGCATCTATCTGGCCTTCAAATATGGGAATATCAAAGTTGACTTGTACCTTAAAGGGTGTGGATTCTCCAGAGTGGCTGTTGGATGAAGATGTGTTGCCTGTGGGTAAACATCGAAGGATCTGGGCAAAGTTATCCATCATTGCATTTCTCTGTTGCTCAAGGGATTCCTCGAGTAATATTTTGAAAGGATCTCCTACTCCCTCATTTTCCTTTTCTCCCACCATGAGAGGTCGTCATGGTTTGCGAGGTTAGTCTTCCAAAGGTTCAACTAATTTGATCCCTAACTCCTTATACACTGAACTCATTGGGGACATGCAAAGAAAAATAGAGAAAGAGAAGACCTCTCTGATACCACTGATCTAGCCTTATACAAGAATGCAAAAAAATACATATACAAACATAAAAACCAAGATGTAGCATAAATAAAACTTCATTTAATTAATATTAAAGAACTGAAATATGTTTACATACAGAATGGAAATAAACTAGGTTGAGCGATGGTAGCTTATCTATGAGAAGAGATGTGGTGGCTACATGCCTCTGAACAACCAAAACCCTAACCCTAAACAACCAAGACCCTAACCCCATGTGATGAAACACCATGAGTTTGTGGGTCCCATTGGGGTTAGTTAGGTAGCCAACTTCCCGAGGTTATAACTTGGTCATATGATGTATGTTGGCGCATACGATACCTTGTTGGAAAGATATCTCCTAGTACTACAGGATTTACTGCAAACCTTTGCCTATGACAACGAACCTACTGTGGACCTAAAACAATTGTCATTTAGGGGGTTAAAACAGCTCCGGAAGTTTAGGACTTGAAAAACTGATAAAAATATTAAATGTTGCTATAATCAAGGAAACATATTAAACCGACTAGAGGTTTAGGTGGGATAGGCATGTGGCCACCAACATCCACCAAGATGATCCTCACAACTGAGAAACTTGAATACCTTGCATGCATGAGCTATTTTTTGGTTGAATGATCAGTTAACTAGATGATCTCTGAGTTAGACTGTTTTCCCATTTCACAATTGACCTCCAACTAGTTCTATTAACTGTTAGAAATATTTTAACTAAATACAACTAGAAATAACTGAACTGGATTTCCATTCCACCTCAGTTAACTTCCTCCAAGTTGTTTATTGATGTGGAAATTTCGAATTTACTCAATTTCACCAAGGCTAATTCAAATTGAGCTTTTCTTGCTACACTTCTCAACAAGTATTAAGAGACTCTTTTAAACATGCTTCAAAATAAAATAATGTTTTGTTTATTCCCTCTCACATATAATATGTTGTGGTAGTTGAGAAAGTTTTTCAAAACAATGCTTTGAATTCGCTTCTCTAACACAAACATCGTGTAAATAATTTCAAGGGATAAAGAACCTTATAGAGTTGAAAAAAGAAAGACAAAAGAATCTTTCATTCAAACTCTCTACAATGACTTGAACATATTCTTTTGCAAGTTATTTGCAACTCTTTAATGAGAATTACATATGCAAGTTTTCCATGAGTGATTTTGTTATTAACATAATCACCATATGTGTGTGGAATTGCTACAAATATCAATTCATTACAATAAACAAGTATTGTTTTATAAATAATATCTATATAACCAAATTAAAAGCACACATGTTTAGATAAGAACATGCACCATTTGCAAATGTGTTGTTTTCTAAAGACAACATTTTAAAAATATTTATAGTAACATCTATGATTTCCCCTAAGAAGTTAAAGTCAACACTCTTTTAGAATTTCTTATTAAACTTGTTTAATTCACACATTTCATCTACGGACACATATCTAAAAAACTATACTAAAAAATCCTTGCCTTATGATACCATGAGTCTTTCCTTTGATTTTTCCACAAAGTCAGTATGAGAGGCATAAATACAACAAAACTCTCAATGAATTTTCCTCTTGAGAGCCATCCAACTCCACGGATTTAAAGAGTTTGAAGATTTTCAAGTTACTTAAGTTTATGTACAACAAGAAGTTGACTATTTGTTTTAGTAGAATTTTCTACCCAATAATATTCCTTATAATTTCTCAACAAACAAAATTTTAGGTTTTTTTTGGAAGCATTCAATGCAAATAAAGCTTTACAAAGAACAATGTAATGAACCACTACAAGCTTAAGTGCATCATTTTAAATTATTTTTAACAATTCCATTTTCATTGCCAACCATTGATGAAGGACCATCTATGGAAATTGTTATCAATATTTTATTTAAAAGGCCCATTGCTTCCTTTAATTAATTGATTACATCTTATGTTGTTTTCTCTTTTCCATTACAAATTTATGAATCACCATGGATGGAGATTGTTATCAATCTTTTATTTGGAAGTTCCATTGCTTCCTTTAGATCACTGATTGCATGAAATGCTAGTTTTCCTTTACAACACAAATATTTATGAGATTTAAAAACTATGAAATTAGAGGCCCCATCACTTTTGAGCCTAGAAATGTGACATAAACCACAAGTCTTTTTGTTCTTTTTTGTTTTTTATTTTGTTTTTGTTTTTGTTTTTTTAACTATGATTCTTACTTTCATTTAACATCAATGAAAAAGGACTACCTAACATTCTTGCAATTTGTATCACCTCAAGATACTTAGATATATTAAAAAGGAATTATTTTGTAGCCATATTATTTGCATATGATGTGTAATCTTTATTCTTTGGCAAGTTTTGCGTTTTTAGGAATATTGAAAACAAGCAAAGGGATTTATATTATTTCACAATTGAACAAAATAATTTCATAGCTGTAATGATTTTTTCCTTGTTCTTATCATCAAGGCATACTATGTGTTGTGTAATAGGATTTCCTTTATTTTCATTTCCATATAAATATATATATTTTATGATGGATTATGGATACTTGAATTGATGTGAACAACTAGTGAAATGTGTTGCATTATAGAGAAACCAATACCAATTCCTCATAGCTTGATTGTATTTTATGTTTCACAATATGTACACTCATCAATGCTTTTCCTTCTTGTTTTTTTTTTCTCAACTACTTAGCTTACATTCCTTATGAAACTCTCATTTTACTTTCAATTTTCTTTTCTTTTGAGTGCGAGGTTCTACCCATTAAAATTCTTCAACACATATTTATTGTACTTCAATATGTCTAAGTCTTCATTCAAATCAAAATTACTCTCCTCTTTAATCAATAATATGACTTGTGATGTAATAGACCATAAAAATAAATTTTTGATAGGAGGTTGGTTCATTTTTCTTTAAGCCATTTTCTAATGTAACCCCTAAATAATAAAAGGTTAAAAGTCATTAGGTAGTGGATCAAGTATTTTGAATTTAATATTCTATTTTCATTTAGGTCAAAATCTATAAAAGCAGTGAAGTTGTATGCAAGAAAATTAAGGAAAATAAAACCTATAATAAAAACGTTAGTATGGTCATGGTTAACTATTAAATATTTAAGGGGGTTTGATATAAGTGATACATTTCAAAATATGTAATTTTTATAACAAAGATGGAAGGTTATACTTATGGTGCTTAAATGAGTTATTTATATGGATTAAGCAGTTTAAAAATCCCTTATTACACTATGATTATCTTAAATAACCTTTAATGCACTTAGGAATATGCAATATGATTGTATAATTTAATAGATAGATTTGACATGCACAATTTTTTCTAAATTTCCATGCTCAAAATATCTTTTAACTTCTCTTCTATTATTTCAAACATATAAAAGAAACAATTTAATCCATTTGTCTACTTCAAAGAGAAATGACACGACCACCATTTCATAACCTCAAGAATTCAAAACTCAAAACTCAAAACTACATGTATCTCTATTATAAATACAAAAATAACTATAATGACATATAGTAAATACAATGTATATCATTCCCATAAATTTTTATTTCCCAATATGTATTATGTTTTTTATTAAACAGTAACTCATTTCTTATATGAAACTCTGTTCATAAATGGACATTCTTATGAGAGAAATATATATATACAGTTTGTAAACATAACTTTAAATGGTGTATATTTCACATGTGAAATGAAAGTTATTGTGTCTTTAACGCTTGTAGTCACCTCTTCAACTCTTATGAATGCCACCTTCCCTTCCCTCCTACAGGTCATACAACTAGAGGCTTTTGTATCATGTTTGTCCTGGACTCCATTGTGTGATTGTGTGTAGACAACTTTTCAATCTATTTGTCAAATTAATATTTTTGAAAATTAAACAAACATTAATAATGATTTACTAAGTTTAAAATTTCCTATATATTATAATTAGATTAGATAAAAAAATAAATACTCGTCAAATTTAACCCTTACTCTTTCGGATCCACAACCAATTGTACCAAATCTTTTATAACTCATAAAAAATCCTATACCACATAATAAAACCTTGATTAGACCTTCACATCCTTGAGATGGCCAAATATAATATGGATAATAACCTCAAGATATCTAAGAAAACATTCCTCCCTAATTAAGAGGATACCACACTTCCTCCCTATTAATACACGATTGAAAAACGCACATGATTATATTGTATACTATTTTAAACCTTGTACTATGGGAAAGACAAGGACCAAAATTTAAGCCTTTCGATTTTGCTATGAGAAAATAAGAATAAAAAACTGATTTTCATATTTTTTTCCCAATATTCATTACAAGAAACATAAATAAATGTGATTAAGAAAAAAGCCATTTTTTCTTAGTCTATTATGATATCTCAAATTTAAGGTTTTATTATTGAAGTGGCTACAACATTGTTGATAATATCACCTACATTAAATCATTACTTAGTGATTTCACATTTTCAAAACACTTATGCTTTGTCTACTAATTGTGAACTAAATTTCCATCATTAGACATTCATGTTATAAAACACTTATAGCCTTGCTTTGGTAAATAATTCTTGGATTCCTTTAGTGATTATTGTACTCACATTGATCATGAATATCATTAATCAAGATAAGATTTATCATACTTTAATACCCTATTTGTAAAGCTTTTGGTTGGTCAAGTGTCTGTTAGGGAACCAACTCAAGAAAAAGATAGGAAAGATAGATCAGCGCCTTAGAATTTAGCCTCTTCGAGTGGGCAACCTCCTTTACATTACATAAATGAACAATTCTTGGATGATACAAATGAAAAGGCCTCCTTTCTATATATAGGAGTCTAAGGGGTCATAACA
>APFE031758134.1:146936-204542 GCA_000404065.3 Pinus taeda | reverse complement strand
AGATATATCATGTAGCATTTCTTCCTCTTCTTCATGAGTCACGCTAGAGATTTCAGGTTGCTTACTAGGTGTTTGCATTTTCTTTCCTCAGGGCATCAGTTACTGATAGTAATGCTCTAATATTCCCTTTGAATTCCTTCAAAATAAATTTTCAAACCAAGCTTAAGCAAAAATTTAAAAAAATCTACACACCTTTTTTCACTTTGTAGGAGCTCGATAATGCCTCTGATGTATCTCTGTACTTTCAGATCATCTAGTTCTGAAATTGTGATCTGCAGTAACCCTATGTGTCCTCTTTCCAATGCCACCAGTTTGATCCAAATTGGATTCTCCAAGGAAGAGTTATGTGAAATCTCCCACAATTACCTAATTATAGACTAGTTTAGTAGAGCGAACTTGTACGACATGCCATGAGTCACTATTTTGACCTTTGGCTCCAAAAAATATATATAAGAAACTACAATCTGTCCTCTTTCTGTACCTTCTTACGAAATTTCAATCTAATGCTCAGAGAGAAATTTATGACAAGTTTCCCCAGGTCACTTGTTTGGATTATAATTCAGGAATCTGTAAAAAGACCAATTTCTTTAGATCATATCTCCACAAATATAGCTCGAAAAGCTCTGAAATTCAGACTCGAGATTCAACGTGATGTCTTCTCAAATGGCTTTTGTTTTTGGCTTCTTAAACATTGCAGAAAAAAAGTTATAGTGAAAATACCACGATGACCTGTTTGGAGTAGCGAAACCCTAGAATCCAAAGCTCTGATACCAAATGTTAGGGAACCAGCTCAAGAAAAAGATAGGAAAGATAGATCAGTGCCTTAGAATTTAGCCTCTTCAAGGGGGCAACCTCCTTTACATTACATAAATGAACAATTTTTGGATGATACAAATGAAAAGACCTCCTTTCTATATATAGGAGTTTAAGGGGTCATAACATAATCAGAGTCGACATAACAATAATAATGTAAGGGCACAATAATAACAATAGTGGGCTTCTATGGGGCACAATAGTAACAATATGGGCACTACATTGTATAATAAGTGGGTTGTACTAATAACAATAAGGGGTTACACTAGTAGTATAGGGGCCTAACAATGTCTAACATGACTTGTGATCATTTGGGTGAGATCACTTGAAATAGAAGTACACCATAATAGAGAATTGCAAGGGTGCGACGATCGAAGTTGTGTGCATTCAATGGAAGGGGTATTTTTATTTTGATTATCGAATTTTTAAATATTTGGCAATTGGAAAGACATGGACATGATTGTGCTCATGTTCGTGCGATTGCAAAATATTTGGAGAATCGACAATCGAGATAAACTCATCGCAACTAAAGTGAGTGAGCCAAAGTGAAAAAATGAAGTCATGCATGCCCAACCAAAGTGGGCGAGCCAAGGAAAAAATCTTGAGGTAGAAGAGTTATGGATAACAATGAAGTTGGCTAACTACTTCATTGATACTTTGCTTCAACCGTGTATGATGCCCACCTAAATGATGTCAACTTGTGCCCAACCAAGATGCGCCTAATTGAATAAGGGCACACAATGAAGGCGCTAGCTCGAGATGCAAAGGTGTACAATGAAGAAACCAACAGAGACGTGAAGATGCACAAGGAAAAATGAGCGTTGCGATGGATGTTGTGATGAATCGAGGGATGAGTCTGTAAATGTGTTAGAAAATTTGCATAGATGAATCTAGCTAGTAAAGGTTGAACACACAACTTTGCAGAGAAAAAACACTGAAAGAATAGAAAGAACAAAAAATAATGATTGATTCAGAAAATAGGTTACAATGCTCATGATATAGCATTAATGGGTGAAAATCCCAAGGTAATGTGCCATAGTGGTGATCAATGAGAGGACTCAACACCTACAACAAGTTCTAGAGAGAACAAGCCAGTTGTGGAGTGAAAGGAGGAGAAAATTAGGGAGTAAATAATGTAGAAGAACTAGCCAGTTGTGGAGTGAAATAAGGAGAAAATTAGGGAGTAAATCATGCAGAAGAACTAGCCAGTTGCAAAGTGAAAGGAGAAAATCAGGGAGTAAATAATGTAGAAAGGATCTTTCGTGTAGTCCCATGCTCTAACTAAGTGTCTGCATGTTCTAGTAATGAAGGTCCTAGGTGTGTAGTGCCTCCAACACCGCGCCCCCCCCCCCCAAGCACAACTTATGGAGAAATATAGAAAACAGGCCTTGGCAACTAAGGCCAAAGGTCACCCAAAATACAGTGCAACTTGTACTAAAATTGAGGAAAGAGGGAAAACCTTGTGGGAACCCCCCCCCCCCCCCCCACAAAAAAAAAAAAATGTAATCAAAAGAAAATATAGTTGCTAAGCAACTGTGTCCTTCACTCCAAGACGATCGTGCAAAGAGTGAAACTTTTTCTTAGTGAATGTCTTGGTGAAGGTGTCTACAGTCTATTCTACTAAAGGACAGAACTGCAAATCAATGACCTGATCATTTACTAAGTCTCTGATGTAGTGCATATGGATCTCTATGTGCTTCGTCCACTGCCATTGTACTATATCCCTGCAAAATTTGAGAGTGCTCTCATTGTCAGACCAGATGACAATGGGTTGGTGGAATTGGATGCCCAACTCAGTGAGAAAGTGTTGTAGCCACAGAGCCTGAATGGTGATGTTGACTACTCCTTTGTACTCGGCCTCAGCTAAAGAGAAAGCAATAGCAGCTTGCTTCTTGCTCAACCAATAGATAGGGCCAGTCCCTAGACTAAATGAATATCTGTAGGTGGACTTGCGATCAATGTTGTCGCTCACCCAATCAGAATCTGTGAAGCCAAGGAGATTCAATGCAGTGCCTACTGCATAGTGAATCTCGAAGGTGATGGTGCCTTGCACATATCGGAGGATGCACTTGGCAACATTCCAGTGTAGCTCATGCGGCTCTTGCATGTATTTGGAAACTACCCCTACTGCATATGAGAGATCTGGTCTGGAGTGGGTGAGGTACAATAAGCTCCCCACTAGCTATCAGTAGAGAGTACTATCAACTAATGGAGTGTCACCTCCATCCTTAAGGCAGACCCCAGACAAAAAAGGAGTCAGAGCTGGCTTGCAGTCAGTCATGTGAAATCTCTCGAGGAGATCCTGTGCATACTTTGCCTGAGAGAGTTTGATTCATGTGGATTCTTGGTTGATCTCAAGACCAAGAAAGAAGTGTAATGGACCCATGTCCATCATCAAGAACCTATCATGCAAGGCCCTCTTGACTGCAGCAATGGCTGAAGCTGAGTTGTCGGTGATCAGGAGATCATCCACATACAAAACTAAGACAATAAGAGAATCATGTGTCCTGAGCATGTAAACATTTGGATCAGAATTACATCTTTTGAAGTTTTGTGATAAGAGAAAAGAATCCATCTTTGTATACCAAGCTCTCAGGACCTACTTAAGGCCGTAGAGAGACTTCTTCAGTCTGCAGATGAAAGATGAATCTTGAATGAAACCATGTGGTTGTTCCATGTAGATCTCCTCAGATAGGTCCCTGTGAAGAAAAGAATTCTTCACATCCATTTGATGTACTTCCCACCCCTGGATAGCTGCAATGGCAAGTGCAAGGCATATGGAATCCATATTTGCCACTGGAGCAAAGGTCTCATCATAATCAATGCCATGCACTTGCTAGAATCCTTTGGCTACTAGCTTGGCTTTCTATCTGGTGATTTGCCCATCTGTAGCACTCTTGGTCCTGTAGACCCATTTGCATTGGACAAGTTTCCTTCTTGAAGGAAGGGGGACTAGATCCTAGGTCTGGTTCTCGAGGAGGGAGTTATACTCCTTCTCCATGGTGGACTCCCAAGAGGGATGCCCAACAGCCTCAGCATAAGACTGTGGATTAGAAGACTAAACCAAATGACAATGCCGAGATGGCATTGGTTCAGTGGCAGTGAGGAGAAGAGGAGGCTCAATAAACTCTAAGCTAGTCCTCCGCAGATCAGAATTATCTCCCACAAGACCATTTCTAGCAGCTGGGTGGTCTTGTGCATATATCTCACTTAAGCTCCTTGTTCTCTGATTTATGATAGGGGTAGTTGATTCACTGCTGGAAGCCCCGATCTGGGCTTGGATGGCGATCATCATATGCATGCACTAGATTTGTATCTGAAGACTCTGTCTCTGCATCTACATGCTCTGTATTTGCATCTGAATGTACTTAGTCATCATCTCAGACATGAGGTAGATAAAAGGTGTCTGCATGCAGCAATTGAGGTGCATGCGAGAGACTTTCCTCAAATTTGACACTTCGCTCAATGATGAGCTTGTCCATAGAGGAAATCATGAGTTGGCATCCCTTCACACCGTTAGGGTATCCAACAAAGATGCACTGAATGCTCTGTGGATCAAGAGCTTTTCTCTTTTTAGAGGGGATCCTGGCCCATGCTCGGGAGCTGAAAACACGGAAGTGGGTGACGTCTGGTTTAGTGCTGCTCCAAGCCTCAAAGGGGGTATGATACTTGACAGATCTATGAGGAGATCTGTTCTAGATGTAGTTAGCATAATTAAGTGCTTCAATCCATAGCTTATGAGGTAGTGATTTAGCATGCAACATGCAGGAAGCCATCTCTTTGAGAGATCGGTTCTTTCTCTCAGCAACTCCATTCTGCTGCGGAGTGTATGGAACTGTGTGCTGCAACTATATGTTGGACTCAAGGCAAAGGTTATGAAGTGTTGTGTTAACATATTCCCCCCCATTGTCTGTACGGAGGGCTTTGATCTTTCTCTCTGACTGTGTCTCAACTAGTGCTTTGAAATCTTCAAAGTGCACAAAAACTTCAGATTTGGCCTTGAGAAGATACACACAAGTATACTGTGAGAAATCATCAATAAATGTAAGTAAATACCTTGCTTTGTTGATGGAAGGATGAGGAAAAGGCTCCATGAGATCACTATGGATCAGATTTAGAGGAGAGGATGCTTTGTGAGTCTTGTTGGTGTCAAACTTTTCTCTAGGATGTTTGCCAAGGACACACCCTTCACAAACTCCTTTGGAGAAACTGATATTTGGCAAGCCTTCCACCATCTCATGCTTGCTTAGTTGCTGCATATACCTATAATTTAAGTGACCAAACCTCTCGTGCCAAAGCCTACTACTATCATCAGCATGTGTAGGCAATAAGGAGGATTCGGATTCAATAAATTCAGAAAAGGTATACATTCTAGCTCCATTTTTTACCTCACCGGTTGCAATTTTGGAGTTGCTATGTATGTCATATATGTTCACTGCATCTGGAGTGAATTCCACTCTCTTTCCTATGCCGGAATGAGTGATCTGATAAACTGAAATCAGGGTTATTGAAAATTTTGGAACATGAAGCACATCTTCAAAGCTTCTGTGTAAAAGTTCCACTCTACCTTTTCTGGTGACCTCAATAGGTGAGTCATCTCCCATGAGGATGGGAGGTCCTTTGCATGCATCTAAAGAGGAATAGACTTCCTTTGCTGCAACCATATGATGTGATGCACCAAAATCTATAATCCATGCATGAGGGGAAGAGTTAATTACAACTAAATCATGAAAATTGTTACCTTTCTCCTGTGGCGGATCCTCAGTTTTCTTCTTGGCGCCCTAAGGGATGTGTTCCCCAAGGTTGTGCTTTTGAAGGATTTCTTCCATTTGGTCAGTTTTTTTTTTCATGCAAGAGGACTCAGGATGGAATCCTTGGTGACAGTAGGTGCATTTTTCTCCTTTCTTCCTTTTCTCATTTTTGGAGCTGGAGGAGTCATTGAAGGGCTTGGTGTACCCTTCCTTCTTTGGATGGGAATGCGCTTTTCCCTTGTATTTTTGCTACTGATTTTTCTAATTTGAATCAGATCTATGATTTTTATTGTGGCTGCCATCATGCACAACAAATGCATGCACTTTTGGAGGTTTGATTTTCCCCATGCCAATGAGTTTATCTTGCTCAAAAGTGGGGGACTCCATGTACTCTTTGAGAGAAGGCACAATGTAGGATTTACCTATAGCAAACCTTACTAAATGAAACGTAGACAAAAAGACGGAGTATTTTGGTTTGAGATTTGACATAATAAAGAGAACTTGGTGACTCTCCTCCTTGGATTTGTCAATTCCACAACCCTTGAGTTGCAACAACAGATCATTGTATTTGGTGAAGTAGTCTTGAATTCTATCATAGTTTTGTGGATCTAGTGAGAGCAGCTCCACTTCGAGCAGATGTCATTTCATCTCATCTTGTTTCTCATAGAGTTCTTCAACCTTTTTCCAAATCTCATTGGGAGTACTACAGGAAGATAAATGAAACAACAACTCTAGGGAGATGCACATGTATATGGATCCGTGGGCCTCATCCATGCGGTTGAGGTACTTGGATTTCTCTATGGCTGAAGTGGGTTCCACTTTTGCAGCCATGGTAATATTGTACAACCCTTTCTAATGAAGTTATTGAGCCATTTGGTCCTTCCATTCGTGATAGTTGTACGGTGTTAGGATTGATGCATTGGGAAACTCCATTTTTCTATCGATCTTCGATCTCCAAGCTGTAATACCTGCAAAATAAAGTACTGGTGCACCTTTTATCTAACAATCTATGGGCTTTGATACCATGTAAATGTGTTAGAAAACCTACACAGATGAATCTAGCTATTAAAGGTTGAACACACAGCTTTGCAGAGCAAAAACACTAAAAGAATCGAAAGAACAAAAAAGAATGATTGATTTAGAAAATAGGTTACAATGCTCATGATATAGCATTATTGGGTGAAAATCCCAAGGTAATGTGCCATAGTGGTAATTAATGAGAGGACTCAACACCTACAACAAGTTCTAGAGAGAACTAGCCAGTTGCGGAGTGAAATAAGGAGCAAACCAGGGAGTAAATCATGTAGAAGAACTAGCAAGTTGCGAAGTGAAAGGAGGAGCAAATCAGGGAGTAAACCATGCAGAAGAACTACCAGTTGTGGAGTGAAAGGAGGAGAAAATCAGGGAGTAAATCATGCAGAATGGATCTTGCATGTAGTCCCATGCTCTAACTAAGTGTCTGCATGTGCCAGTAATGAAGGTCCTAGGTGTGTAGTACCTCCAATAGAGTCGGAAAACTAAATTTGAGTTGAAGGCATGTGTGCCCAACTGAAGATGAGCCACACCCACTGAAGTTGTGCAAAGATATGAAGGCGCCCATTGAGATGTTGTGTGCCCACCCAAACAAAGTGGATGACGACACTCAGACGCACCCGAGCTACGAAGGCAACATGACCACGCTTGAGTTGCAAGGCAACACGATTTAGGCCAAGACGACGAATGACTATTGTGATTAGTGCTAGATTCATGTTGATGGTGGTTTCAAAGTATTTCCTTTTTTTGAGGAGCTAGGGTGAGTGACTTGTGCAGGATGACTTTGACATGGTATGGGATGTGTAACTTTGGGCATATTATGGGATGTGTCAATGAGGAGTGTTCTTGAACAATGGAGACAGAGGAAACACCATGAAGTTGGGAGATGGCTGTAGCAATGAAGAAGTCTTAATGCGAGAAACTTGAGGTGTGGGTTAACTCTGAAGAGACTTAGCTGTGGAAGTATGGTTTGGGGATGAGTGATGTTGATCGTTCCATGGAGAACCTTCTTGAAGGAGGACTTGGATATCTATGGAGACTATTGGAACGAAAGCCTAGGGCAATGCATAGATATGATTATGAGGTGAGTGAAGGCTTGAATCCTTCATGAAGATATGAGCAACATATCTGAGAGGTGATGGGGAGATTTCTTCATGGGCTTGGATATGGAGATGGTGGTTGGACTTTAGTTTGATTTCATTTTCATGACGAGGGGCATGAAGTGCCTTTGTTTGAGGTGTGTATGTAGATGTGAAATACTTGGACATTATGGAGGATTTCTTGAAAATTGAGGAAGTGATGAGAGTGTTGGAAAAAAAATTGATGACGATGTGAAGAGGCACATTCTCATGAGTTGAATGCGACAGTTGGATTGATCACCCAACTATTATGAGTCGTGGGGGTGTACAATGTGTAGATTCATATCAGATTTGAGTTGGAGTATGGTAGTAGAGTTTACAGTACATAGAGATGTGGTGGTTGACATGGTGGCATTTGCAACTTGATACATTGCATGCAAAGAGATGGAGGGAATTTTCTTTCGTGATGGCAAAGGTAGTGTGGATACTTGCAATACATTGTTGTTGATGGTTGTGGGAGTTTGGAGATCTTCTATAAGGAGCCTTGTTTTCTAAATGAGGATGTAAGGAGGATTCATGTAGTTTGGTGGGCATAGACATAGATTCATGCATGCAGTTTGTTGCATAATTTGACTCGAGCAATGAGGTAAGAGAAGATTTCCTAGATGAATGGGAGATGGATGATTTTTACATGACAATGAAGTTAGTTGATGTGGAGGTTGTTTGGAGGAAGAGGATAGTCTTTGGGCATTGATGAATGTTTTCAACAATAACCATTTTAGAGTGGAGAGGATGTCAAGACCTTGGGCTTCATGGCGCACGAAGTGCATGTGCAAGTCAACTTGGAAATATGACTTGGCAAAGAGTGGTGAAAAATTGGGCAACTAATATTTCCAACCCTATAGACCCATTAATACACCTTCTAAGGACATCAGTACATAGGAACACTCTGACATCTATTTACCAGTCAATCCGTATATGTAATTTTCAGGCGAACACTTTCTGGTTAATAGTTATGGAGATGTCATCCATCTGGCTGTTTGTATTGATGGTCATTGAAATGCGGAGGCATGCGTAACATAGACCATCCATTCTTATGATATTGATGGCCATGAAATGTCCTCGTATGAAACACAAGACGCTCGATTGATGATAAATACTGTATACAAAATGATGTATTAGGTGGAATCAATATTGTATGCATTAATACCATTTATTTATATTCAAATTCAAATTCAAATTCGAAGTTTGAACTTTGAACTTGTAAACCTACCCAACCCAAATTCGAAATTTGAACTTGTACCAATGTCCTTAGAGGGTATATTAATGGGTCTATGGGGTTGGAAATATTGGTTGCCCCTCTACTGGTGTTCTTCTAAAACCTGTGTTTGTTTGGTCTTCTAGCCATAAATCAATCATGGGTGAATGCTTAACTATAGCCGAACCTCTCTCTGCTCTACCAGCTGACTCTAGTTCCAAGGGTGACGATGATAGATCGATGTCATGGAAATTGCCACCGAGAGCGCTACCTATCAGTACAGAGCCACGAGAATGGATTAGTGAGGAAGAATGGACTATCACTATTCAACAGAATTGTGATGTTGATTGCCTGCGATCATCGTCCGCTGTGTCGATATTTAATGTTCCCAACTTCTTGAAAGACTCAAAAAAGAAGCATATGTTCCTAAAATAGTTTCGTTGGGTTTGTATCATCACAGGAAAGCAGAGCTCCCTTCCATGGATAATCACAAAGGAAGAGCTCCGCGTAGAATTATGACGCAGTTTAATATCAAAAGGAACCTTGCCAACATTCCAAATAATATGAATTTCTCCCGAAGCAAAGAATGTGATGAATCAAATTTCCATAACTGTTCTCCGAAAGCTGCTACAACTGGAGCTTGACTCAGTCCCTATTGCTGAGGTCCAGAGAAAGCTACAAGGTCCAAGTTTTATCCTTTCAATTACGATATAAGTAATTGGTTGTGGCCGCAGCCAGATAAACATGTTCAGCATCTTCTCGGCTTGTTGCACGGGCTGATTGTTTATGCACATGATCAAATCGACCCCAACAGCCCAGACGAAGTAGCAGCAAATGACGTCAAATGCATCCCTCGTGCAATGGAATTAAGAAATGCTGGGATCAATTTTGAGCGATCGGATGGAGGCATGAAGAAGATTAGATTTGAGGCTAAGAGAGCCACAATTTATCTTCCGCCAGCAGAGGTAGCGTTTGAGGTGTGCAATGCATCTAAAATCAATTATATGATGCATTACCTGAGTTTGATGGACGATCTGATCGACACTACTGATGAAGACGTGGCTGTGCTGAGAAGAAGTACCTTGCGAGCAACGCAGAGGTTGCCGACCGCTCAGAAAAAACAATTTCACCACAATACTCCAAGCCCATATTTCTATCGCGTTTATTTTCCATATTTCTATCGTGCTTATTTTTGCTTTTTAAATAGTGGGAAAAGTTCAATTCTCAAATCAAACCTAGAATGAGGAACATCATTATTATTTGCTATCCATGAAGGTAAGCTGGTTCATCATTATTATTCAAAAAAAATTACACCAAATAAATTATTCACTTACTTATTCACTTACTGGTGGCCCATAAAAAATAAACTTTCACTTCTATAAAATACCTTTGATTCTCGAGCCATTAACCTAAGTCAACCAAATAAAAACAACTCTTAATTATATAAATAATTTATTTTAATTTTATATTTCTAATTATTTAAACTGCAATTAAAATTTTAATATATTTAAATATCACATTTACAACAAATTAAAAATAAAAAAATATGAGAATTACCTCATTAAATAAAAATATAATATAATATAATATTTGAAGGTTACAAAAAGACCAACTACATTGAATGAGATAAGATTGGAAAAATGACCTAAAATAGATTTGAAAAGATTATATCTCTTAAAGCTTTTACTTTTTAAATATTTTTATTGTTTTTAAAAATTATAACTTAGATATTTTTTTTATAATCTTGGATATTTTATAACAACTTAAAAAAAAATCTATTTAGCAATAATTTATTTATGTAATTAAATTTAAAAAATAATAAATTTCAATTACAATGAGTGATAATGAAAATTCTATCTAACAATAATGTATTTATGTAATTAAATTTAAAAAAATAATAATTTTCAATTACAGTGAGTGTTATTATTTCTTTATTGGCTATTATCTCTTTCTCCTTTTCCTAATATGTTGTGACTACCTTAAGCTAGAGAGAAATCAAAACTTCTTTGGATCATTTTTAAAATTCAAAATGTATGTAAGTTGCTATCGGTGTATATTGCATTTTAACTTAGGTGCTATATTTATATTTCAAAGCATATGAAATAGATTAGTTTTAACACTTTTAACATGTAAAAATTGATATATAAAAATAATGAAATTTAAATTCAAATATGTTTTTATGTTTTTATAAAAAAGAAAATATGTTTTTTTGTAGAATAGAAATAAAAAGTATAAGTTTTTGGTTACATGACAGTTTATTGATTTTTTATGAGACATTTTATTTTAACATTTAAATTATGCTTCACTTATATTTAAAGAAGAAGGACCAACTAGCCATTGGAAAAGAAAGATTAAAGAAATTAAAGGAAAAAATTAACAATATAACACTATTATGGAATTTAGAACAGCAACAAATGCCAACATCCAAAATTAAAGCTTCCTTTGAGAGTAGATCTATAAGAACAATATGCTCCTTGTAATCATGAAGGATCTAAATATCTTCAAACTATTGTAATAACTGGATCTTCCTTTTCCATGATTCCAAGTGAAGGATTTAGAGATCCACCTTTCCATTGAACCAACTCACTATTATTTTAGAATCACCAATTAGTTTGAAAACCTTCACCTACTTCCACAAATCTAACCTTAAAGCACACCACAGAGCAATCAACTCAACAACCAAGTTTGTTCCATTTCCAATGGCCAACTAACATTTTAGAACGACATTCTTAGGGAATAGAATGGCAACATCGACCCCACAATTTTCCCTTTGATAAAAACCATCAAAGAAACCCCATACATTTCCTTCAAATAACACTAGCTCCCTTATAATTCTTCTCTTCTTTGATTTCAAGGGCTTGACATGTTCCAAAAATGAAACTCTAGAATTATGTGCAATTATTGTTGAGCATAGAACATCATTCTAAAAAAAAACTATTTATCCCTAATCAAATGCCTCACATCATAAATGTGGCGATAAGTTTAAAAGAGGACAAACTAAATCTTTGAACCTAAAGCCACAAACTTTCTTTAACAGAATTCCCAAACCACCAACTTTTTGTTTTAACGACTAGCAAAACCTCTTTCCAAGCAATCTTCATGAAAGGGAAAAAACAAATAAATGGTCAATAGACTCATTGTTCTAACAACATAAAAGATAAAATATGTGACGTTCCCATCTTTATTTTGCTAAAAGATCCCAACTAAGAACTTTCATTTCAAGGAGAAGCGATAAACAAGACAGCATTTCAGGAGTCCTTGGCATTTCCAAACTAAATCAAACCACCATTTTGAATCACAAGACATATTTTGCTGAATCAAAGCATTATATCCATGCTTTGCTGAAATAACCCCACATTTCTTGTTTTTAGACCAAGAAAGACTATCTTCTTCATCCCTATTTAAAAAATACCTTCTTTCCCCAAATTCATTAAAAAAAAATATTCCATTCACCTATAAAAATAGTCAAGATCTATAAATCTTGAGTAGATGCCCAGAAATGATTATCAACATTTGAGGGATCATATCTAGCCATAACCACAATATAATAAACATCGTGAGAATTTAGAAATTTCACTAGATCTGCAGGCATCCTATGCCTACCATCACACCCAATCCATGGATATTGCCCAATTAATATGTTCTTGCCATTTCCAATTTCCATGTGTTCCATTTTTCCATAACATGTATCCCTCAGACCACATCTCTCCGAATCATTGACCCAACCCCTCATCGATTTTGACTATTGTCTTAACCATACCTCCATTGTCTTATCCTTTGGGTAATTTAACCTTATGATTGAGCTCCTGTAACAACCCTTGGTTGATTTGCTATGTAAATGAAAAAAAAAAGATAACTGAGGTCACGTGACACATATTGCAAATTGAATGTTGGGTAAAACATAGTGATGGGGGTTATTGGTGATCAATTAATGACTATGGGAATTGACAAAGACAAAGTGACATTAATTAGAATTTATTTATGAAAATAATGGAAAATAGGAGAAAAGGGAGATGAAAGGTCATAGAATTGCATGTGAGGAAAATTGAAGGAAAAATAAAGGAAAATGAAGAAAATAGAGGCCTCAATGATAAAAAGGATTTCGAGGATTAGTTCACAAGTTTTGTTAGTTTAGTTATTAACACTCTCATTATTATTTTTCTCTCTATCATAATCTTCCACACTTAGAGAAATCTTGGAGAATCATTGGAGCATGCTTGGAGCACTCTAGTTTTCATGGATTTGGAGAAAGAAGGCAAAGGAAAAGCAGGAAAGGGCAAGGGGATAGAAGGATCAATAACTACAGCGGGATTGCCTTGCAAGTATTGAGTTTCATGTATGATTTCCTTTTTAGTTTTGGCATGCATGGTATATGCATTTGGTTATTTAGTTATGATATGTCATTGACATGGATGATTACCTGGATTGATAGTGTTTTTTCCTAGCCTTTCTATATCTTCGATAACCATGGTATTGTGGGTTTTTCCACATGTTTCTGATTGGTGCCCAGGTTCCTTATGGCCGTGGGTTGAGTTACTAGTTCCTCAAGCCGTTGTTGGAACAAACGATCTGGAGCCTTGGAACAACTTGGGTTGAGTTACTAGTCCTCGAGCCTTGGTTGGACAAATGCTCTGGAACCCTGGAAGGTTATGGGTGGAGTTATTAGTTCTTGGAGCCATATTTGGGAAAAACGCTCTGGAGCCCTGGAAAACTTGGGTAGAGACCGATCTAGTTGGTGTTAGTGAGGTCTGACTATTGTAGCTGCTACAACCATCCTCCAAAATTTTTCCTATGCTTTGATTTTGGAGCCTTCTTTCTGTCCATAGAAGCTTATATTCTATTGTCATCAAGTATTCATGGTATGTTCAAGACTTATATTTTTATATGGTACTTGTGACTCTTTGTTTTGACCTTGATCTGAACTTTTACAGCTATAAGCAACCCTTTGACTACACCTTGCATCAATGTTGAGATTGCCTCCAAAAATTGCACAATATTGGAAGGCGGGCCAACCTTTCCTCTAGAAATTGCACAATCCCCCTTGGTAGGCCATCCTTGAGCTTGAGAAATGCACAGTTGATGATGGAAACTACGCAAACCATCCCTTGAGCTTAAAGACCGCGCAATCCACTGAGTCAAGAAGTTGCCCAGTCATTGGGAATTACACAATCCTTCTTGGCAGTGTGCATGAAATTTTCCCAAAAAAGAAAAAAATAAAAACCCATCCCTAGAAAATAGGGATTCAGTAATCAGTTTCTTGAAGGTGACACACTCACTATTTTTCGATCTTTCTGCCAAGTGTCACTTTTTCCTTGATTTAAGGCATGTATGTCATCAGTCTAGATCTATTTAATAGACACCTGTGGAGCTCATTTATACATTTTATCTTGGAGCTATAGCATTTCCAAGGAGATCAAGGATCCTTCGGTGGAGTTTGCGAAGATTTTCGAGGTGACTTTTGCTTTTGTATCCTTTTGTTTCTTTCTCTGTTGCTTTTTTTTGTTTGGCTTCTGTGAACGTCATTTTACTTGTTTATTTTCATGGTTGCTAGAGTTTTAATGTATATTAGCTTTTACAAGTGTTTCTTCAATCCGTCATTCACCTTTCACAAGTGTCGCATTAGTTTTTTTATTTTTTCCTGTTAGTGGTCGTAATTGCAGTGACTCTTCTTTCATGTTTGTTTTTCCTTTTGCATGTTAATATTTTGCACTTTTTTTGCACTAATCTATCCATACATAGTCATATATGTACTTTAACATGCATAATCACTCAAATCTTCTTGTTTCCCACACTCTCACCGAGTCGATATGCCCTTCCCTTGGCTAGTTTCACCTTGTCTAGTTTGGAATTGTGCAAGTCTAGAGCTAAAGATGTAATCTTGACTTCTGAGACTACACAATATGAAGTACATGGTGACCCAACTGTGCATTAGGCAGTTCCAAGGCTCGGGTCTGCCACCTTGGCCACTGAGACTATGAGATGCATAGGCTCTCCCACTATCTGCTCAGGTTGGACTATGAATTGTGTCATCTCTAGCCTCAAGCTGCATCACTGGCTATTGAGATTGCACAATGTGTAGTTCCCACAAGCAATCTCCCTCCCTTCACTTCTAGAATTGCGTAATTTTCCTAGTCAATGCATGTGGTTATGCCTGGTCTTGCTTTGTAAGTTATTTTGTTGAAGCTAATTTACTGTCTGCCATGAGTGCTTTTTCCTCTCACAAGTATTGCAAGTGTTGGCCATTTCTCTTCATTAGTCAATGTTATCATGGAACCCAAGAGAGTTGCTTCAAAGGATACCACAAAAGAAGTACTAGGGAGGCAACTGAGAGTATGCCAGTTTACTTACCAGTATACTCAGACACTCAACAATTTGTAGAAAAGGAATCATATCTCACATGGTAGAAGGTGAATAAAATTTTCTCAGCAAGGACCTTCAAAGCAAATATGGAAGACCGAAAGGTGTATGTTAATATCTAGAGGTTGAGGTTACAAAAAAGTGCACGCAAGTATTGTTGTTGCTTTTTCTATCACTTGTCACTTAATTTCTTCAGAAGATATAGAAGCTTTCTAGAGACAACCTCTGGGTTGATATGATCCGAATGGAAAATGGCATCAACCCATGGTACTCATCCACCCATGGAATTTACCCATGGTATTGTAAATGGCATCCACCCATGGTATTGTAAGTGACATCCACCCATGGTATTGTAAGTCAAGAAGCCGGAGGATGCGATAAGGCAAGACTTTCTTGGTAAAAAATGTTAGGGTGATAAGGAAGGATGCATATGATCACGATGATAGGTTTAAGGCCTATCGCTGCAAATTGATTAGTCTGATGCCTTGGCTTGGACTACACATTACTAAGCGAATTGCCCAGGGTAGTGCATTGCAGATGGTAAAGTGTGATGCCGACCGTAACAATGAAAGGTGGGTATTTTCTAGGAAACATGATGGACAACGAGATGAAACTTTACATGGGTGGTGTGACCACCTAACTAGCCAAAGGAAGTACAGTCTTAGTGCTCCAGGTAGTTGAAAGGAAGCGTGGGAATATAAACTATTCTGCCCGAGAGCTGTGCAATATTGGAGCTGCGCGTAGAAGCAAAGAGTCACAAAGTCTGCAACTGTGCATGGAGGTTTGCACTCCCACGTGGCTTGGCCAAAAAGTGACCATTGAAGTCACTATTCATGATTGGATGCTCGACTTGAGACAAAATGGAGTAGGCGGCAGGCATTTAAGACGTTATTTATACGCAAGATTTGGGAAAATTTGTTGCCAATGGAGTAATAATGAACTGGATTTGTGGGCAACGGTCGAATTCAAATTCAAAAAGTGCTATAAATTACAAGGGGCTTCCTAGCAAACAACACTTGGTCATTTGTGAATTGAGATATTGAGCAGAGCCCTGATTGTTGTGTGTCGCGTGTGCTAGATTTATGGATGGACACAATGGAAACAGCTGAGGACGTGATGGAGATAACAGAACTGACTGTCGAAGAGGCTGCGTAAGCCATGACTATGGGGGATGCTCCAGAAGGTGTCGAGATTATGGCAGAAATCCTAAAATCACCACGCACTCCAAGACCCAAGAAGGACAGACAAGCAATGGTAAATCACATACATGTGTCTCCGCGGAACCCGTTGCACACCAAGCTGTCAATGGAGGAGAAAGGGAAAGATGTCACTATAGATACCAATGAAGAAGAAGAAGACCTGGAGGACCTAATCATCGCAGAAGATGAGGACGAAGGCATGGAGGAGGAAACTAAACCTGCGCACTCCCCCGAAAAAGTTGCCAGCCTATGTCCCCCCTCGGAAAGGGAAGGCTAAAGTGCCCAAGGACCTTGATGAGACAAAGAGCTCGCTCCAAACCCTACTCCTCCTAGATAACATTATTTTTGAGGGCACACACCTAGGACAGGTGCTGAGCTTAAAATTCAGAGATTGGGACCCCGCTGACCATGAGAAGTTCCCTGCGCACTGAGTAGATCCAACAGTGGGTCTTGCCTCCCAGACAACCCAGACTGGCTTTAACACAATTCTGTTAGCCACACACCCAGCCTCCCACAAGAAATTGCACAATTTTTCTCATTATTTTCCCAGGTATGTGTTGTGTCATTCCCCGAAATTTGCTTTGTTTTCACTGACAAATTCCTTTCCATGCATGTTTCTTGTCTCCAGATCTTTCAGGTGTTCATCTGTCTCAATGGCTTCCAAGAGAACAGGATCACAGGACACTGATGGAAATGCTGCTGGAGCTGTAGCTGAAAAAGTGTCCTCTAGTTTGCCAATCTACGAAGATACACAACTGTTGAAAATGGCAACAAGAAATGCTAAAAATAGAAATGCATAAATAGAATTTCTATAAATAGAACTTCAGGTACCAGTGTTGGACATAGCAACAAGGAATGAAAAATGGAAGTGATAAAAATAGCATTGCTATAAATAGAATTTTGGGATAGAGTCCAATTTTAGTTAGTCCCTGAACTAAAATTGAGAATTATAATTTGAATTTGATCTTAGCAGCTCTTTGTAAAATAATTAATTAATTAATCTTGAGTTAATTAGGTGTAGAAATTCAAACATGAAGTCTATGTGAAGACATGCAAGAATTTCTCCATTGATTAAGGAAGTTATCCCTTGATTAAAGGAGATCAGGATGAGTTGTACTTTGAGTTGTAATTAGTTAGCTCAGTTAACTGAGTTAAGTCCAGTTAGATTAGTTCAAATAGTTTGTTGTACTAATTGTGAGTTCAGTTAGTTAATGCATGCATGCATGTAACTGCTACACTTCAGATAATTGAATATTCTCTCATAAATAACTCATGCATGTTAGTTCAGTCAGAGACCTAGTTCAGATTAGAGGAAGGGACAATGTACTATTAGTTGGAGAATTTTTCCTATATAGGAAACTCATCCATGTAGAAGGAATTATCTCCTTCAGGATTGCGTAGTTACTTCTGAGTTTAGTGAGCAGTGTGAGAGGTGAATTCACACAAGTGGCAACATTGGACCCCAAGAGAAGCTGCGCAAGGAAATAAGAGGCTTGGAGGGCAGAGGAGAAGGTTTCTGAGAAGCCTTCGACTATCTATGAGTAGTAGAGGGATTGTACTGAGTGTTGGATAGCTTGTGAGCTAAATATTTTTGTAATCCAGACATATTTCCACTTGTATGATAATACAAATAGCAGGGTTTTTAGCTGAGGTTTTCCCTAGATTATTCTTTTGTGTTCATGTCTGATTGCTTTCTCATTCTCAGTTATATGTGTTCTATTTGATCTTGCTCAACATCAATTAAGCTTTTGCAAGTTTGTTGTAGAAGTAGATCAATTATTTTGCTTTAGTATATTGCATTATCAGGTGATCTACAATGAGAATTTTTACATGGTATCAGAGCAAAGGTGATCGAAGCAAAGAAAAATATACAAAGAAGGGAGAAGTTTCAAGTTTCGAGTTCCTGATTATAGAAATTGAGTTCTTATCACATCTCAATTTCACCAATGGTGTTCAACGGTTTAAGACTCGAGTATGCCCTTGATGGCAGCTCAAATTATATAGCCTGGAAGGATCACATGGAAGTAGTGTTAGTGGACAACGATCTAAAGGACTTCATTGATCAAGAAGTCCCCAAGTCGACATCGCTAATGCTACAGAATTGGTGGAATGGAAGAAATGTGTGGCTAGAGCGAGGAGAATCCTCCTGGAGGGAGTTCAAGTCCACATTTTCTTGAGCCTCCATGGGAAGGAGACACCATTTTCGATGTGGAAAACATTTAAATATCTATATCAGAATAGAAACGATCAGAGGAAGTTGGAGCTGAAAGACAAGATTTGAAAAATCAAGTGTGAAAAGGGTGACACGATATCTAGATATCTGAACAAGCTCACCACCCGCAGGGATGAACTTGGAAGTGTAGGGATCAGGACAAATGATGATGACATGGTGATTCTTGCTCTCTTCTATCTTCCTAAGTGCTGGCATAGCTAGCAAGGCTCGGTAAATGGAAGAGAGAAACTGCCAAATTGGGAATGACTTTGGTTGGATCTGATGCAAGAGGAGATAAGGAGAAGCACTAGAGATGGTTCTTCATCCAAGTAGGATGAAGAAAATTGTGCCTAGAAGGATCACATGGAAGTAGTGTTAGAGGACAACAGTCTAAAGGACTTCATTGATCAAGAAGTCCCCAAGTTGGCAGTGGCTAATGCTACAAGATTGGCAGAATGGAAGAAATGTCTGGATAGGGTGAGGAGAATCCTCCTGGAGGGAGTTCGAGACCACATTGTCTTGAGCCTCCATGGGAAGGAGACACCATTTTTGATGTGGAAAACATTGAAAGATCTATATCGAAATAGCAGTGATCAGAGGAAGTTGGTGCTAAAAGACAAGCTTCGAAAAATCAAGTGTGAAAAGGCTGACACAATCTCTACATATCTGAAAAAGCTCACCACCTATAGGGATGAGCTTGGAAGTGTAGGGATCATGACAACCAATAATGACATGGTGAGTCTTGCTCTCCTCGGTGTTCCTAAGATCTAGTATAGCTACCAAGACTTGGTAAATGGAAGAAAGAAACTGCTAGATTGGGAATGAAATTGGTCAGATCTAATGCAGGAGTAGATAAGGAGAAGCACCAGAGATAGCTCTTCATCTAAGGAGGATAAAGAAAATTGTGCCTTAGTGAGTAAGGCAAAGAAATGGAAGGAGAAGGATTCTCATCCCAAATCAAGTTCTTCCTATGGTGGGAAGAAGTTTGACAAATCAAAAGTGTGATGCTTTCATTGTTATGAGTGGGCCATTTTGCAACAAATTGTCCATTAATGAAATCCAAGATGGGATCCAAGGAAGGCTCTGAAGGTGAGGCATTGGCCTCACAATTCGAGTTGGATTTAACCCTCTTCACTTGAATGGTTTCATCCATGGTGGGATGTGGTTGGTTTCTTGATAGTGGAGCTTCATTCCACATGATTGCTGATAAGAGTTTTTCAGTACCTTGGAGGAGAAATAACTCCAGATACTCATAGCGATGGGTAATGATGAAAAACATAGTGTCTCAGGAGGAGGCACAATTGTTTTTCAAAGGGAGCATGGAGCTCGCATTACCTTGACAGATGTGAATTATGTACCAGGATTGAGGAAAAATTTTGTATCGATCGCAATGTTGGAAGACAAAGGCTATGATGTAGTCTTCAGTAAGGGAAAGGTTTTCCTTAGACACATCACCACGAGACAGGTGAAGTAGATCGGTTCACGATTAAAGAACCTATATGCTCTTGAGGTTCAAGATGCATGCAAAGACTTGAGTAGCAAGGAAACTGATGGAGACTTGGTGGTTGAGAGGGAGAGTACATTACCTCTCAACATACAGTGCCAGAGGAAGTCACAGAAAATTGTAGAGGAGCCACAATTAGTGAAGTAGCTTCAGGAGGTTGTGGAGCAGCCACAACTGGAGAAGCCAAGAGAAGATCGAGTGGAGGCATCCACTCATGCAGATACCTCCAGTAGGGGGAAATTTCGAGCCAAGTGGGTAGAGGGATCACATGTATCCATACCTCTAGGTCAGAGGTGGAGTGATGTGGAGTGACAGTACCAAGAAGGTTAGAGTAGAGGTAGGATCATTGAGGTACCCAACCTCCTTGATTAGACCTTGCTATGGGAGCCCCAACGAGGAGTAGTAGGACTAGATGAGTGGGTAGAGGCCAATGTGGATGGAGTGACAGAGAGGGCTACAATGCATGAATCTTAAGACAGTGGAGAGTTAGCAGGTTGCAACAATGCGAGAGGCACAGGAGTGTTGCACCAATGTAGGTTAGCAAAGAGAGGTGTGCAATGAAACAAGATGCATGGAGTGTTGCGCCAGTGCAGGTTGGCACAGAGAGGTGTGAATTAATGCGATATGCATGGAGTGTTGCAGAAACTCAGAGGTCACCGAGGGAGCACTTCTTAGTGGCAGAGGGAGCTTCAACATCAGAGGGTGTTTCTAGCCCAAGAGGGAGGTTAGTTGGGATAATTTTTTTGTTTCTAGAGTTGCTAGAGCAACAACACCTAGAAGAATTGTTGTATGCAGAACATTCCAAAAGGTTCATGATCAGGTTCGAGTTGATTCCTTTCTTGTTGAGACGGAGTGTTGAAAATGGCAACAAGAAATGCTATAAATAGCATTTCTGGTACCAGTGTTGGACATAGCAACAAGGAATGAAAAATGGAAGTGCTAAAAATTACATTGCTATAAATAACTTTTCGGGATAGATTCCAATTTTAGTTAGTCCTTGAACTAAAATTGAGAATTAAAATTCGAATTTGATCTTAGCAACTATTTGTAGAATAATTAATTAATTCATCTTGAGTTAATTATTTGTAGATAATCAAACATGAAGTCTATGTGAAGACATGCAACAGTTTCTCCATTGATTGAATAAGTTATCTCTTGATTAAAGGAGATCAGGATGAGTTGTACTTTGAGTTGTAATTAGTTAGCTCAGTTAACTAAGTTAAGTCCAGTTAGATTAGTTCAAATAGTTTGTTGTTCTA
Source organism: Pinus taeda (assembly GCA_000404065.3). Classification (NCBI taxonomy): domain Eukaryota; kingdom Viridiplantae; phylum Streptophyta; class Pinopsida; order Pinales; family Pinaceae; genus Pinus; species Pinus taeda. Next base: position 183,078 of record APFE031758134.1, on the reverse strand, counting down.
TTTGTGAGTTCAGTTAGTTAATGCATGAATGCATGTAACTGCTGCACTTTAGATAATTGAATATTATTTTATAAATAACTCATGCATGTCAGTTCAGTCAGAGACCCAGTTGAGATCAGAGGAAGGGACAATGTACTATCAGTTGGAGGATTTTTCCTATATAGGAAACGCATCCATGTAGAAGGAATTATTTCCTTCAGGATTACACAGTTACTTCTGAGTTTAGTGAGCAGTGCGAGAAGTGAATTCACACAGGTGGCATCATTGGACCCCAGGAGAAACTACACAAGGAAATAGGAGGCTTGGAGGGCAGAGGAGAAGGTTTGTGAGAAGCCTTTGACTGCCTATGAGCAACAGAGGGATTTTACTGAGAGCTGGATAGCTTGTGAGCTAAAGCATTATGTAATCCAGACATATTTCCACTTGAATGATAATACAAATAGTAGGGTTTTTAGCTGAGGCTTTCCCTAGAGTATTCTTCTATGTTCATGTGTGATTGCTTTCTCATTCTCAGTATATGTGTTCTATTTGTTCTTTCTCAAAATCGATTAAGATTCCACAAGTTTTTTGTAGAAGTAGATCAAGTATTTTGCTTTAGTATATTTCATTATCAGGTGATCTACAGTGAGAATTTCTACAACAACTGTGTCTAGACAAGGACATCAAACTGAAGTGGCAAGAAGTCAATGAAACATTTGCAAGCACTTTCACGGAACACCTTGAAGACTGTCAGGTGTACATGAACATTCACAAGTCTGGATTGTACCATATTGCATGCAGATATCTCATGTTCCCATGCATGGACATGATACACTGGATTGTCTCTCACACTAATCCTGAGACGATGACCTTGAGTAGTGTTAGTGGGACGAAGCTTGCAACCTTCTAGGAACATGATTATTATGAGATGTATCAGATGTCAAAGCCTGTGACTGTCACGGAGACTCCATTCAACTTACCCAAGAATAGTGTTAACTCCAGAGACATTCTGAAGGATTGGGTAAAGGAGTCGGCTCATTTCAGGATGACACCCAACCAGGTCTACAAGACAAGGAAACTAAGGAAGGCATACCAATACTTGATCATATTTTCTTGTCGACTATGTGGCCAAGCAAGCATGGAAACCTTCCCATTGATTTGGGTTGTTGCACTGGACCAAGTAGCTAGGGAAGGAAAACCATGTAACTGGTCTAGCATACTGGCTCATGAACTGAAGAAGCAAGTGAAAAAGGCTCAACTGTCACCTGGATGTATACATGTAGAGATTTACATATTCGCCTACATCCTAGATGCAATTTATACCTGACATGAGTTCCCAGGCTTGGAGTGGGCATGGTCACCGGTGGAGACTATTGTGAACACATATTTCAAGTTGTTGTCCGAATGAAGATTCAAAAAAGTAATCACACGACTATCCAATCATTTTTTCATCCCTGTGTTCAAGATGATAGTCAAACAGTATCCACTCTACATGTCAAAGGAAGGAATGGAGGCATGGATACACATTGCAGATTGGTATGCCTCACCATCCAACACTTTCATCCGAATGTTCAGTGTGGAGAAGCCTCTGTATGTTCTGCCAAAGTTTTCCTTAGATGTACTTGTCATGCAGGAAGTAGCATATCACATCTCGGCAGGATTGACAACTAGACTACAGCGGAAGAAGAAGTCACCTTGGCCCACTCTTCCATTGAGGATTGGGTTATATGCGATACAGAGTATCAAGCAAGAAGATGTCGAAGCAGAACTGATGAATAAATACTTGTTCGACCACCGAAGCTACAATCTGTATGACCTACATTGCATTGTGAAGGATCATTGCACAAGAATTCAATTCAACCAGATCTACGGCGAATTTCATTAGGCTAAGGAGGACCCATGGAGAAATTGCTACAGTTTCTCCAGACCCAATCAACAGGCCAGATTCACTATGGAGTGGTTAGCGAAGCAACATCAGGGAGAGCACCAACAGTAGCACCAATGGCAATAGAGCCAATCACACCAGTGCGCAACAAATGGAAGAGGAATATTGTTGATTGCATGGAACAGGAGAAAAGCTAAAAGTTTTGAGCATATCCACTTATAGAGAAAGAAACTATGGCTACAAAGGCAAAGAGGCAGCAACGTGACAAGCGAATCATGTGAAGGCAGAAGGATAAGAAGAGAATGGAAGAAGTAGAGAAGGAGTTGCATGAGTTGAGAGAGAAACTCTAAAAGGAACAAGAGCTGTGTAAATAGGAGAGGGAAGCGTAGCAACATCAGATACATCAAGGGGCACATCATGTGCAAATAGACAAAGTAGTGCCCTTACAAGTAGTTGATTCATCTGAACAACTGGAATCAGGAGAACAGGGTGAACCATCACAGGGGCAAGACTTTTCTCATGAGATAGAACATGCACTTCAACAGTTGGATGCAGAAATGGAGCAGAAGGAGTTGGAATAGGATACCGACCTCAGGGCTCACCACCACCTCACCACAAAGAGGTCGAATCACCCACTTCAATGCATCCAGATGAGGAGCAAGTTTAAGATGACCAAGGAGGCACTGAGATCCTTTGTGATCAGTTGGAACAAGCGATGCACAACATCTCATGTAATGAATCCCAAAATAGAGTTGTGCAGTCACGTAGAGTGTCAACTCTAGAGGATCAAACATCCCTTGCGCAAGTTGAAGAATGAGTGATTGTGACTGATGTGTGCAAGCATCCAGATACTTTGGCTGATGCAACTAGAGTGTATGCTGAACCCACTAGCTCAAGTGTTCATTTTCTTATAGTTAAGAACGAGTGAATGGTGAAAGAACTATAGGTGACCAAGCAAGGAGGAGACTTGGTGACAATGTCCGCCCGAGCTGAACTGAAGAAGGAAATACTAGATGAAGTATTGTCCCTTGACACAGTTATGCAAGCATTGTACTCCAGGTTTGGCACCATTCACAAGGAAATCATCCATTTCAACGGATGGCAGCAACAATGCACTAGGAGAGCACGCAACTTAACGAACATACATGCTATTGTTGATGACATGAAAACATGGATGATGAAGTACAAGGGAGCCCCACTTAACTTGCCAAAGATGATGAGGCCAAATGTGGTCAAGTTGAAAGCATGAATTTGAAGTAAGATCCGAAACTATGAGGACCTCCCGCAACTCATCACTAGCGTGCAAGCTTCCCATGCGTATACTCAAGAGCATGGATGCTGTGGTGTGCACACATGTGATCCCATCACTTGGGACTCTCACCCAGGTGAAGACCAAGAAGCAAGTCCAACAAGATCTTGACTCATACTTCGACGAGTTGATGCGCATCACCACCAACCTAGACTTTCCTATCAGTGTAGACATCATGCACAAGTATGTTGCTGGTCCGACCAAATTGAAGAAAATGATGTGCATGCTTTTGGACGAGTTGGATAGAGGAGCCCGAGAAGTGTACTTGGATTCTATTGAGGCAAAGGTCAGGTTCTAGATGGATGTCATTTTGGAACACACAAACACTATCAGAGACTACAAAGCTTGGCATAAATATGTTACTATTGATCAACATGAGGATGTTGAGTAGTTGGACTTCTATAGTTGTTTAAGTCAGAGTGATGTCTAGTTTGGCTTGCTCAAGCCATTGTGTTCACATGGGTACATGTGAATTGTAATGTTGAGTCATTTCAAGTGTAAGTCAAGTGTCAATAGTGAATGTAACAGTCATAGAGTAGGTGAAGAGTCATGAGGGTAGTTGAACAATCACAAAGGGGAATGTTAAGGGCCACACCACCCTTTGATATAAATAGTCCCTCACAACTCATTGTATTTTCTTTTGGTCAGCTAAGTTTCTATTAAGACTATCTTGAATAAAATTTGGATAGTATTGTAACGCGCCTTGGCTTCTCCACTGCATGGATCTAGTACATCTCTTTGGAGGAGCAAGCAGATGTGGTTGCAACACTTCACTGTTGGGGCTAGAAATTTTACATGGATGTATTGTATGATTGGGACTTACACTTATTTATATAATAAGAGCCAACACATTTTCATGCATATGTTGTTATTGTGGTTGGACTGCTCTGGTTCCTTAGCAATATATGTTGTTTAACTTGCACATTTATTTATGAACTGCTTTGTATGCAATTATATGAATCTTGTTGTAGATGTAATGTTGGTTTAACCATCACTTTGGATTGTCGAATGATCTGCTTTCTAGCTTGTGATGCATCTTTGCCTGTGTGTTCCCTTCTTAGATGAGTACTGCTATAGGTTGCTAAGGGGTGCACTCATCTCACCCCCCATGTGTTAGAACCTCTCATTCACCTTCCTTGATTCACTGCAGCAGTCTCACCTTTACTACTGACAGAGTTATCTTACTTGCCTCTGCGCGACATTGCGGTCAAGGCATTACCTTATGACCCACTTCTGGGAATCCTACACCAACTGGTCTGAGGTCTAATTAGGACTTCTTATTGTGGAGATCCCCTTGACATGTTGGCGGGTCCAACACTGTCAACATAGGGTCACATTAATCAAAGGATTTTGATTGAAGGCAAATTGATCCATGCTCCCATTAATGAGATGAGATTCAACGATGAATTAAATGATTGACAATCCATAGTGGATCATAATAACACCAATGGCAGATTTGATGGATATATGTTATTCCTTCCACCACAAGGGCATAAACTTGGAACAACTTTGAATTTATTATGATTTTACTGCAGGGTTCATATCATTTTTAAATCCATCACAATGATATGATCCAAGTCAAATGAAGGAGGTTAAGGGCCATGAGCTTTTGCATGAGGGATTCACTAGCGATAAAGGTGAATTATGATGGAATCAATGAAGGATTTGGTTACAGAAATGGACCACACAACATTTTTGATAACCACATTCACAATCAACAATTTGACCAAATTTACTACACAATAATGGTAGAATTTTCTCCATGATTTTTGTATCGATTTCTGGCTCATTTGGTGGCATATGGCCACATATTACGTGGCCCATGCCAAAATCAATGTTTATGGATAATCCACTGAAATATATATGCTAGAATGGGTCACACAATCCCAATTCAATGTCTATATGTTGGCCCTCCAAATGCATGTTGTGATGGTCATAACAATGGAGGAAATTCATTGTTGGGAGGTTGCTTTTAAAAGCATATATCCCCACAACTCACGACGATCCACAAAATCACTTTGACAGAGCTTGGAATGGTATTGGTTCCATGCCATATTCAACACATTCAATCCAAATCAAGCTACAATAGTGGATAGCGCCATAATTGGAGATAAAAACGAAAAAGGAATTTGTTGTCGTATCTATGATTTGCTGGGGATTAGCACTTTCACATTTTACGATTAACAAAGGAAGAAATCAATTTTTACAAAGGGTTCAATGTAAATTTGGTTATGCGTGGTGGAGATGTTGGGTGCAACATGCCTTATATGCAGCTTTAGCTCAACTCAAAATTGAATGTTTTTAGAGTTTCAAATAATGTTGGGTGCCATTAACCTTCCATGTAGAATTCATTCTTAGAATTATCACAAGGTTACAATGTTGACAATCATGTTTTAACACCAGTTGTAAGTTTGTGAGAAGTTCATATGCCTCCAATAATATTTTTCCATTATTTTCACTCATGATAGTTTGCAGGATCCTGGCTTGTAGAGGATGCAAATTCTTACACAAAGTATAAGTGACTATCGAAAATGATATTGACCACAATGGACTAGTGGGTATGTTTATCAAAGTTTATTTGACCTTGATTTGTTATTTTACAACAAACTACATCCAAAAAATGAATTTCAATTGTGAAATACATATAGCTTGAGTTGGGATGGATCACACAAAAGTGAGAAAGTATTTTAAATGTGTAGTTTTTTTCATTAGACCGATAGGTCACAACGAAAATTCCCATGGAATTGATAGAAGGTCGAGAGCACAAAATTTCTCCTTTAGGCTAGTCCAACAATTTTTCTAGCTAAATTATGAAGATGTTTGCAAAATGTCTAGTGGTGTTGAGTATCATAGTCTTCATCATTATTTTTGCGTCCAACAATTTATCGAGATGACAAGAAACCGAGATGCAGTTGTCAAAGGAGTTATTATTCATAATCATGATGACACTAATTTATAACAAAGAGCATGGAGTGTGCCTGAAGTGTTCATGTTTCAATCCATGGTTGGAAAATTCACGCCCATAATTATTTATTTTGACAGTTCCCTGGTGCATGATGAACGTTGATGCACACTATCTATTTTATAATGTAGATTTCATTTTTGCTGAGATTAATGATTCAAGGTAAGAGAGTTCAATTGAAAGAACCATAAGTTAACCAGAGCTCATTAAATTTGTGGGTTATTGAAGATTTAGAAAATACGCAACAACAACATACGACACACTATAATTCCACATGGTCTATGATATATGGCAACCATATATTTTTCCTGCACAAAAGCTTGTTCACATATTCTCTAGAAATCACAAGAAAGAAATTGCATGATTTTGTGATGGGATCAATTGGAATAATTTTTTCTATGATAACTACACTTGCATCTGTATATGATGTGTGAACCAACTTATCCTAGGATTTAAGAGGCAGACACATGTTGAATGAAAAAAAATCAATACCTAATATCATAATCAACTTCAATAATTTCAGCTTTTGGTGGACCAAAAGCCTTTCTCTATGGGGGGGTATGATCCACGAGGATCTAGACACATTTTGAAAGGAGAACCATGGTGAATACAAACTCATTTGAATCCTAGGTTGAAAGTGTTTTCAATTTGAATGTAAATGTGTTCATATTTAATTTTTAAAATTTGTAAAATTGAAATTGAAATTATGAGAGGATTTTCTGAATTAATGTTGAAGTTGAGAGTCTTATGTGATTTCTCTCATCCACAAGGGTTTTGGATAAGGCCCTTGATAGTAATATTGAGAGATCTACTCCACATATATCTCAAGGTCACTTTTAAGGGATTCATTGAGTTATTTTCTCCTTAGAGTAGGGGATCTAAGGAGACATTTTGGGATCTTGAAAGCTATATAAGACCCTCCAATGTACTTTGTGTGGCATGAGAGTTTTCGAAAGCTTGAGAGGAACATTTTGAGAATATTTTGAAGAGCTTAATTTTGATGAGAGTTTTGGAGAGCTTGAGGGAGACATTTTGACAAGCTTTTGGAGAGCTTCATGGCTCCATAGATCTTTTAGAGGTTTTGTTGATATGTACAAGTCTTAAATTTTTTTGTGTAGAAGATAGCTCTAGGTTGGCCACCTTGTTGTAAAGAGAAATGTACATATTCCTCATTTCAGAAAGACAATAAGGAGATTCAGCCTATTGGAGACGAATCCAGAGACGTAGCCTAGTGGAGGGAGTGAAGTCCATTATCAACCTTGATGTTTGCATGTTCTGTTTATTCATGGTTTGATTAATTTCATTTACATGCATTTTAAGTTTCAAGTTTATGATGAAATGAGAATATTTACGGATGTATTGTAACTTAATATGTCAAGCCCATTTGATGATTAAAATAATATATTTATCTGTTTATAAATCCTCTCAAGTTTTTAGATCAGTGAGGAAGGTGTTTATCACAACTCCCATCCTATCTTTGAAGTACACATGATTTCCACTTGGCAATGACTTGGTGAGAATGTATTTAAATTTTTCATCAATGGATATATATTGAAGTCTCACCGCTCCTATTTGAACCCAATCCCTGATGAAGTGGTACTTTATCTCTACATGCTTTGACCGATCATGAAATACTATATTCTTCGTGAGTTTAATGCAATTTTGATTATCACAATATATCGTAGTTGGTCTCATCCTCTTACAAAATAAACCACATATCATCTCATGAAGCCAATCAACCTCACAACTAGCTTGTCTAGCTACAATATACTCAGCTTCCATTAAGCTTAGTGTCATCGATCTTTGCTTCATATTGAACCATGACACCACTTTCAAACCCAACATGAAACAACATATGGAAGTACTCTTCTTGTCACTAGCACTGCCTGCCCAATCTGAGTCTGTACAACTTATGAAATTGACTCAATCTCCATTAATATAGTCCATACCATAGTCCATTGTGCCTTGTAGGTACCAAAACACATCTTTCATAGCCACTCAGTGCACTCTTCTGGGCTTAATCATAAATTGACTCAATGTGTTAACTTTGAACAAATATATGGTCTAATGTTACCCAAATACATCAACGGACTGATCAACTAATCATTAGAGAAACTTTGAGGTTTAAAATGGGCCTCCTAAGGAATATTATAGAATAATAGTGAAAATAATAAAATAATATTAGATTACATCATTAAATTTTAGAGGGAAAAAAGAAAAAAAATTGAACTCATATTTTCAACTTATCTCCTTATGGTTCTACTCAAATTTCAAGTGGGAGCACTCGTTAGGTGCAAAATTTAATTCCTCATCCAAGGAGTACCATGATTCATACTTTCGATGGACCTTGCTACATGAAAAATGAGAAATACATGATAAAACTTGATTGCAATCACGTTTTTCATGTATTTCTCATTTTTCATGTAGCAAGGTCCATCGTAAGTATGCAACATTGGTACTCCTTGGATGAGGAATTATATTATGCATCCAAATAGTGATCCTTCTCAATATTTGATTAAAACTGTAAGGAGATAAGTTGAAAATACAAGTTGAAAAAGTAATTTATTTATTTTTTACTTTTTACTTTTTTACTCCTAAAATGGTGAATCATCCCCCATGGTTGACATCATCATCTTGAATCCTATTGGTTCTTATAAAGTTGATTTTGGTTGTACATTTTTGTTTTGAGGCCCATTTTAGACCTCAAAATTTCTCTAATGGATACAAAGTGGGGTTCAACAACTCAAAATCTAAATCATGCAACTTCTTTGAGTTGGTGATCATAGGAGTAGACATATGCCTACAATCCTCCATACAAAGTCTCCTTAGTATGTCCCCTACATATCTACCTTGTCACACAAATATATGCTCATCCTCCTACCAAACCTCCAACCCCAAAAAGTAATGCATCAATCCCATATCGATCATGTCAAACTTTGAAGCAAGGTCCCTCTTGTAGTGCTGAATGAGTCTCCCCTCTCCTGTAATAAAAAATTTATCCACATACAGAACAAGAATGAGTGTATTGTCACCAACCATGATAAAGTATAGGTTCGGATATGTATCACTCTTGTGGAAACTCATTTGCTGGAAGTAGGCATCAGTCCTCTTGTACCATGCTCTCAGTGCCTGCTTCAATCCATATAATGTTTTCTCAGGCTTGCAAACATGATACTCTCTTCGATGCACCTCAAATCCCTATGGATGCTCAATGTACACCTCCTCCTCTATGAACCCATTGAGAAATGTAGTCTTCACATCCATTTGGTGAATCCTCCAACCCATTTCAACTGTTATGGAGATCACTTCTCTAATATATGTATAACGAGCACCTGGTTCAAAGGTCTCCTCATAGTTAACTCCCTCTACCTATGAGAACACTCATGCCACTAATTGAGCTTTGAACTTCTTCATGCTGCTCCACAACATGTTTGATCTTGTAGATCCACCTAGAAGTCAACAATGACTTCCTCTCCAGTCTCGACATAATCTCCCACACATCATTCTTCATGATGGATGCATAATCCTCCAACATGGCATCCCTCCAAATCTGCTAACTACTGACCTTCTTGTAGCTAGTTGGCTTAGTCTCCATAACACCAGCCACATACCCACCCAACCTCTCTAGTGGTATGCTCTTCCTCATTGACCACTTCGGTTTCCCCACTGTCTCATGTGCTTCCTTTAGGGGCTCACAAATCTATTTTATTCCTCTTCCTGGTAGTAGCCTCCTCTGATGATATGGGAAAATCATATATTGGAGCCTCTCCTCCTGATGAGAAAGCCCCTCTTGTGGTTTGTAGTAAACCTGTACTTTGAGATCCTATGCCTGGTGATCCTCGAATCTGAAACCTTGTCACCTAGAAGTAGGTGATCCTCCAGATATTGGTGTACCACTTGAAGATCCTAATACATGTGGTGTGGCCCCTTGTTGAGGAGTCTTTTGCTCTACTAGATCAACCTCTCGAGACCTCCTCATTTTCCTCTCCTAAATTTGACATCCCATCTTAGGAAAAATTTCCCTTGTGTGAGAATGTATCTATAGTAGGCCTTGTTTTTCTCATTATAACCCACATAGATACCGTTATCTTCTATATGTTCTAGCTTTGTCCTCTTCTCCTTAGGGACATGTGAATATGTAAGGTACCTATAAATATTGATGTACCTAATATTATGCTTCTTCTTAGAAGAATCCTCCTCAGAAGTCTTAATTCCCAAGACTCTATGTGGACTCTTATTGTGCAAGTACACTACAATGTTACATGCATTGAACCATTAAAAGAAAGGCAACCTTTGGTCATGCAAAACAGCTCTTGTTGCACCCACTATGGCCATTTTATTTTTCTTTGCCACCCCATTCTGTTGGGGAATATAAGGCACTATATACTCCCTCCTTATGCCAACACTCTTACATAACTCCTTCATCTCCTTGGAGGTATACTCACCTCCATTGTTGGATCTCGACACCTTAAACTTATTCCCTATCTGGTTCTCCACAAGAGCCCTAAACTCTTGGAACCTCTTGAAGACATGATTCTTGGTCTTCAAAAGTAAAATCCAGGTCTTCTTGGAGTAGTCATCAATGAAATTCACATAATACTTACATTTTATTAATGATACATGAGACATAGGGCCACACACATCAGAGTGTATTAGGTCTAGGATACTTGCTACCTTATTGTCACTGCTTGGAAAGGTGTCTAGGATACATCATGTTGCTTAGTGTTGAACTCTGGTAGACCTGTAACCATCTCCCTCAACATCCTTAATGCTCCATGGTACAAGTGGCCCATCCTCCTGTTCCATAAATCACACAAGTCAGTACTACTGGTCTACACCATTAAGACTCTATTTGGCTAAAACATAAACCTGTAAAGTCTCCCATTAAAAAATCCAACCATTGTAGCATACTCAATATTTGATCCCCTAATATATATAATCACTTATTCTCGTTGGAAAAACACTACATTTCCCCTATCTTCAATACTAGAGACTGAAATCAAGTTCTTCTTTAGCCTTAGAACATAAAGAACATATGTCACTTTCAAAGGAGATGATGACTCCCTCTAAAAGGATATTTTTTGCACTCCTACTTATTTGACCTTGGAGTTATCTCCTAGAACAACCTCCAATTCAATATCATCCTCTGTGAGACTCGTGAAGTGCTCTCTCACTCTAGTCGTATGGAAGGAAGCTACACTATCTACAAACCACACACCAGAGTATGTGACACTAGTGGCAAGACTCACCACTAAGGAAAATTACGTGTAAAACTTGGCGGAAAACTCATCCACCTCTGTTGAAGTTTCTACGCCCTTTTTATTCGCCTTCTCGTTGGGACACTGAACATCATAGTGACCCAACTTCCCGCAAGAAAAGCATTTTACTTTGCTCATGTATTTCTCTTCGGCCTTCTTCTTCCCTTTCTGTTGCTTGGCTCCACTAGAAGATCGATTCAAGGCCTTATTTAAATGAAAATTTCAAATAAAATTACAAGGCTCTACTTAATTTGTCTTTTTAACTAGTAATAGAAATAAACCAAGCATACACACTTTTATACACTTATTTTTGGTTATACAATGAACCTAGAAAAACCACACAACGGGGGAAAATAGTACTAAAGAGATTGTATTTTCTTTCTTAGTAATTTTAATACACAACTAGTTAAACAACAAAGGGCACTTATCTCCCTTTGAAACTCGTGTTATTGTGCAACCATGTGATGCATGCCACAATTTAGCTCTTTTCTACACTAGAAAATGTACCATAGGGCTGACTATTTTTCCTATTAATCTGCACCCTTTGACCAGAACTTTATACATAAAAGTTGGGCCTTCTATACTAGAAAATACCTCCTGGAAATTTGTGCTTCAAAAAACAAATTTTGTCCTAAAACTCTAAGTAAACAATTGAGGAAAAATAGGAAAATGCATGAGGAAACACCTCCTTGGTACCCTTTTTCTTAACAAGGAGGAGGATAACCAAACTAATACTTTGATGCTATAGGGTTTGAATGACTTGATTAAACAAATCAACAAGGATTCTCCCATAAAACATGAGGTAAAAAAATGAAGAAGAACATTAACAGGCACATGAAGGTAAGGTGAGCCTCCTTGTCCTTGAAAGTAAAATGTAATTATGATTGTGAAACATGTTGCAAAATAGAACATGGATCCCTTAAGGTCATGCATGAATCACATGATGGGTGATTCATCTCTATGTGCAATCATAGGAATGCATGGAAAATAATTTCTAGCCATAAATTAGCAACTATGATGAAAGCATTTAGGGAAAGAAAACCATTTCAATTATCAAAGTGCACAATGGAAGTAGGTTATAGTTGGAAGAATTCAAAGGAAATATTTAAGGTTCATCCACCTTTAAAGGTGCCACGAAAGAAATAAACTAGAGTAGAATGTGAAAATCAAACTTCAAGGAGAATTATTCCACAAGTTGAAGGTGATTTTAGAATTGAGGGAAGCCAAATTGGAAAATAGAGATAATGACAAGAGATGCCATAATAAGAATGGTTAAATTGGTTGGAATATATACATCATTAAGGAAGTGAAATGAATATAAATTAAAGAACTTGAAAGGGTTATATAGAAATTAGAAGATAAAACTAATGATTGCTAGAAATAACTACATTCACTTATAGATGTGAAAAGCATGTCCATACAGGGTTAAAAGGTCGCGTTAAACTTTATGATGGAACCTACAAAATATTTGGAAGAAGCTACCCATGACATGACATCTTGGTTGGAACTACAAGATGGTTGAGTGGGACCTATATGGAAAATTTCTAGATCAACAATGCATATATATGTAGAGTGAAAGTACATATGGAAACAAAGGTATAGATGAATTCAAGGGTAGTTATTCACAACACAATAAATAGAAATAAAATTGGAATAAATATGCATTGGAAGGCATTCTGATAAGTGATGAAAAATGAATATAGGAAAGATAGAATTCATATGCACTAGTAGGCATATTTTGGAGGTGTTGGACCCGCCAACGTGTCAGGGGTCTCCCCAATAAAAAGTACCAACTAGACCTCAGACCATTTGGTGTAGGAGCCCCAACAGTGGGTCATATGGTATCACCTTGACCGTGGTTGCGTACAGAGGCAAGTAAGATGTCCTTGTTGGTAGCAAGGTTGTGACATATGCAACAAGTCAAGGAAGGTGCATTCATGGTTCTAACACATGGAGGGTGAGGTGAGTGGGTATTTCAAGAATAATTAGTGTTCTTGGACAAACGCCTAACCCTCTAGATCTAGTAGCAGGTCTAGAAACAATAGACAAAGTAATATTGATCTTTTTCTATAATCAATAGATAAAACAAAAGAGGAGAGGAACCTACTTGTAGTTTTCTCTAGCTCCTTGTCTCCCTTGGCCGATCTTGCTACTCCTTTCTGTACTTAAATCACTTGGAAAATACCTGCACAACTATAGAAACAAAGACCCATCAATGAAAAAAATGATAATGATCTATTGCTTATAAATAACATGGAATTGAGAACATGACACACATATGAATGCATTAACATGTAACACAAGCATAAGGAAAAAGTCTTGAAAACTTTATTGATAAGAGGAAAGATTACAACTCATATGAGCTCGATCTAGCAACACTCTTCCAATTCAAATCCTCTTCACCTCTTGAAAAGAAAGACACTCCAACAATAGTACAATACTTGTGCTTAATTCTAATCTCGTATCACCAGTATCTCCTTACAACTCAATATTTTTCAGACTTGATCTCTTAGATGAGTGATCTATTTATAAGTGAGTGAAGGAGGTTATGCCATCAACGGAGATAATGAATGCCTTTCTAAATTTAAAAATCAGTTCCATGGAAGAAGGAATAGGGGATTGATGTTTCCTAATTCCCTTTCTCATCCAAAGGCGAACCCAAAGGAGTAGGTGGCATTTGAGAAACTTCTAGAGGCTTCCAATGGATAATGAATCTTCAAATCCTCATGGAAATTTGCTCAAATTTGCTCAGTGCAGGTCAAATAGGGACCAAGTGTGCTGCGTAGCACCTTGTCAGTGTATGGTTTGCATTGCAGCACAACCTAATGAAGGCCTACCTGTGTTGATCTTCTTAGAGGTAGTTTTTGGATGTTTTCAGTGATGGAACTTCTTTGGAAGTAAGGAATTCTGATGACTAACTTCTTTAGGGAATGTAACAATTGCACTAGGGATTGATGGGCCCTAATATTACCGATCTGTAATTTGGGGTTGATGTGCCCAAATGGATCTGTAACAGTGGGCCCCTTAGAAACATGTGAAATGATAGAGTTAATAAGGGAACACATGAGCAAAGATGCATCACAAATTGGAAGGCACGTGAGATAGCAATCCAAAGTGATGGTTAAACCAACAACACATTTTAGTAAGATTCAAACATACTTATATAGAAAAGAAATACAAGCATGCGTAAGAAAATAGATACATATATTATTAGAGTAAACAAGTTAGCTGAAATACAATAAAAAACATATGCACGAAATGTGTTGGCTCTGTTATATTGAGAAGTGAAATTCAAATCATACAATACAACCATGACCAACCACTAGTTCTGACAGTTGAATGTTATAGTCACTGCCACTTTCTCCTCCAAAGAGATGTACTAGCTCTGCATAGTGGAGAAGCCAAGGCTCATTACAATACTCTCCAAGCATTCTCTAAGATATTCCTTTCGGAAGCTTTGCGAACCAAAAGCCTCTACAATGAGTTATGAGGGACTCTATATAGAAAAGGGCGGGGTGGCCCTTGACATTCCCCTTTGAGATTGTTCATATACCCTCATGACTCTTCATCTACTCTATGATTGTTACATCCAACTATCGACACTTGAAATTCTACTTGATAAGACATTACATACAATATGCACACATACCCAAGTGGGTCAAAATAGGCTTGACAAAGCCATGCAAGACATCACTATGATCTAGAAAACTATGGGAAGACCAAATCTTCAACATCCTCATGATGGTCGATGGTGACAAACTGATGCCAAGCTTGGTAGTCCATGATGGTGTCCATCTACTTTGTGGTGACATCTTTCTGGAAATGAACTCTTGCCTCTATTGCATCTAAGTACACTACTCTAGCTCCTTTGTCCAACTCATCTAATAACATGTGCATCATTGTCTTAAGTGCAGTCGTACTAATGCATGGTGTCTGTACTGATCACCAAGTATGTGTTGGTGGCTATGTGCATCAAATCATCAAAGTACGAGTCAAACTCCAGTCGGAATTGTGCCTTCATCTTTACCTCAGTGAGTGTCCCAATAGATGGGATCGCATGTGCACGCACAACAACATCCATACTCCTGAATACCCGTGCATGGGAAGCGTGCAAACTAGTGATGAGTTGTAGGAGATCTTCATAGTTCCAGATCTAACTTGAGATGCGTGCCTTCAGCTCGACCACTCTAGGCTTCATCATCTTAGGCAAGTTTAAAGGGGCTACCTTGTATCTCATTGTCTATGCTTGCATGTAGTCAACAGTAGTATTCATTTTTGACATGATATGTGATCTCCTAGCACATTAATGTTGCCAACTATTGAGATGGAAAATTTCCATATGCACGGTACCAAAATTGGAATACAATGGCTGCATGACTATCTCAAGGGACGATACTTCATCTAGTATCACCTTCTTCAACTCTGCTTAGGCACATGCTGTAACCAGTTCTCCTCCCTGCTTGGTCATTTGTAACTCCTTATCCATTCACTCGTTCTCTCCTATCAAGAAGTGAACACTCGAGCTAGTGGCTTCAACATATTCTCTAGTAGCATCGACCAATTCTGTTGGATGCTTGCGCACGTCACACATGATCACTCATTCTTCAAACTATGCAGGAGATGCATTGTCATATGGAGTAGACACTCTGCATGATTGCACAACTCTATGTTGCGACTCGTCGAATGATATGTTGTGCATCTCTCCTTCCCGCTTGTTTCCAAGGATCTTAGTATCTCCTTGGTCACTTGGGACTTGCTATGCTTCTAGATATGGTGAAGTTGGTGGGTCAACCTCTTCGTGGTAAGGCATGAGGTCGATGTCTTGCTCTAACTCTTGCTGCTCCATACCCGTATCTGTCTACTCAAGTGCTTGTTCAATTTCTTGAGTGAAGTTTTCTCCTACAACTGCTCTGTATGCTTGGTACCAACTATTCGGATGAGTCTACTACCTATATGGGTGCATTTTCATCTATTTATACATGTGCCCCCTGTCGTACCTATTCTTGTTGCACTTCCTTCTTCTATCTGCACAACTCTTGTTCCTTTCGAAGTTTCTCCTTCAACTCATGCAACTCCTTCGTTATTTCCTCCATCCTCTGTTTTTCTTTTTGCCTTTCCATGGTCCTCTTGCCATGTTGTTTCCTCTTCGCCTCTATTGCCAAAGCTGATTTCTACACAAGTGGGTCTTCTCTGAACTTGCATCTTTGATTCACCTTTGCGATGTCGATAATATTTCTCTTGCCTTTGTTGCACGCCAGTATGTTTACCTTTGGTACTGCTACTGCTAGTGCTCTCCTAGATGTTGCTTCACGCTGCTTCGCTAACCATTCCATAGTGATGCCAACTTGTTCATTGGGCCTAGAGAAGTTGCAACAATATCTCCATGGGTATTCCTCCATCCAATGACATGCCTCGTGGATCCACTGAAACTGTACTCTCGCACAGTGATATTTCACAATATAATGTGGGTCATACAGATTGAAGCTTTAGACGTCAAAAGGATATTTCTTGATCTCCTCTGTTTCGACATCTGCATGATTGAAGTTTCATATCTCGTACAACTCGATCCATAATGGAAGAGTGTGCCAAGGTGCCTTCTTCTTCTGGTGCAGCCTAGCTAACAGTCCTGCTGAGATGTGGTATGATACTTCTTTCATGACGAGCTTGTCCATGGAAAACTTCGGCAAAACATGCA
The DNA here is from genome assembly GCA_000404065.3 of Pinus taeda. Classification (NCBI taxonomy): domain Eukaryota; kingdom Viridiplantae; phylum Streptophyta; class Pinopsida; order Pinales; family Pinaceae; genus Pinus; species Pinus taeda. Next base: position 165,990 of record APFE031758134.1, on the reverse strand, counting down.
GAGGATTCTCTGTGTTGTACTTCCATATGAAGGTGTCGGAAGGTGAGGCATACCAATCCTCTATGTCGATTAGTGCCTCCATTGTTTCTTTCAACATGCAAGGTGGATCCTGCTCAAATATCATCTTGTACACTGGGGTGACAAAATGATCTGACGGTTGTGTGATAACTCCTTTGAAGCTGCATTCAGAAAATAGTTTACAATAAGTATTGATATAGGTTTCCATAGATGTCCATGCCACTTCATGCCTGGGAACTCTTAATGGGCACAGATTGCATCCAATATGTAACCATGCATGTAGATTTCTACTTGCTGACCTTTGGGTGGTTGTTGTGCTCCTGCTACATGTTCCTTGAACCTGTGAGCCTACATGTCGAACCAGTTGCATGTTTTGCCTTCACAGGCCAGTTGGTCCAAAGTGATCACCCAACTCTGTGGGAAGGTCTTCGTGCTATCTTGGACATACAAGTGACATGAAAAGATGACCAAGTACTGATGTGCCTTCTATGGTATCTTCCTCTTGTAAATCTGGTTGGGCATCATCCTAAATTTGGCTAGCTCCTTTACCCATTTCTTCAAGATATCCCTGGAATTGGAATTGGTACTATGTATGCTGAAGGGTATCTCCATGTTGATCATTGGCTTCGACAAATGGTACATCTGCGGATAATCCTATGCCTTGAAGGTAGGAATATTCATCCCACTAACACTGCTAAATATCATCATCTCGGGATCAGTGTGCAATATGATTCAATGTATCATGTCCATGCATGGGAATGTTGGATCCCTGCATGAAATCCGGTACAAGCCAAACTTGTGAATGTTCACATAGACTTGGAAATCTTCGAGATCTTCCCTAAGTGTGCCTAAGAATGCATCATTGACCTCTTGCCATTTCATCTTGATGTCTTTGTCTACGATCAATTTGGTGTCTTCATATATTGGCAAATTTGTAGACACTCACTCCACTGCTGCTCAAGTTATGCTGCCTCGGTTTCCTTTGATTTTACTCTCTTGGAGGCCATTGATCTTGAACTGTTGAGAGACAGATGAACACCTGCTATATCTAGAGACATGGCGACATGCATGGCAATAAATATGTGAGTTAAAACTTGAGGGATGACATGCAACATACCTGAGCACTAACTGGCAAGGATTACAAAATTTTCACTAGGAGGACGAAAGACTGACAACCAAAACTATGCAAAAGGCAATCTAGACTGTCGAAAGGCTAGTTGATTGCTGGAATTGCATAATGCGCAATCTAGACTGACCTGTTGGGTGATGCGATTGCACAATGTGCAATTTCAGCTGGCAAGTGATGCAGGCCTAGGGACAACATTGCACAATTTTTTGGGCCATCAGTCACTGCCTCTCAAAATTGTTCTAGGTAAAACTTGACAACAATCATTGGCCAGAATTGTGCATTTTTTTGGAGGAAGGCAGAGTCTTCCCTCTTAGAATTGTGCAATGTTGTCTTGGTGAGGCAGAGTCTGGTCCAAGGGTGCTTAGACCTACCAAAGAGCAACTGAAATTAAATTAAGATGTGTATGCATAACGATACTGATTTTAAGCAGGAGTGAATGATCATGCATGCAAAGAGTGAATGCAATATTCACAAAACGGAACAACATGCATGTGTATGAAACGTGTTTCCGAATAGGCAATAGTTCGTGAAAAACAATGTCATGCATGCGACAATGGTGAGATGCTAATGAAAACTAAAATGGTGCTTGTACAAGCTAACATGCATGCAAATGATAGCAAGTGTTCATGGAAATCAAGTAGACAACACTCACATAAGCCAAAACACAAAAAGCGATAGAAATGTTGCAAAAGACAAGTAAAGAAAACTTACCCAGAAATCGTTGAGCTAGATGTGTTAAAGACTCTTGGATGTGTTGTGGGATGCCAAATCTCCAAGAATAATGTGAAGAATGAGCCCTGAAGCATCAAATAAATAATTTTGAGGCTCATGATGCATATGCCACAAATCTAGGAAAAAGCGACACTTGGAGGAAAGTTTCTAAAACAATGTTTGCATGTAACCTCCAACTGCTAAAAATAGATCTCTAAATCTAGTGATGATTTTTGCATGTTGCTTTTTCTATTTCGGGAAAAAGAAACCGATACATGAAAGTCAATTTTTCTCGATCCCACATGGAACCGATCAACCTGAAGGCACATGCAACAACATGCTTGGTTGAGGGAGATTTTTTGCGCAAATTCTGGGAGGAGCAACTGATTGCTGCCTAGAATTGTGCAATTGCCTAAGGGAGCTGCTTAGCAAGCAACTAGACCAAGTCCAGGGAAGAAGCATGTGAGGGGAGTGAAGCAAGCTATCATGCACAGGCTGGCAAGCTACTAGAAAACCAATGAAGCTCATGTACTTGATAGTGCAAGACATTCTGATGAGGATGGTTGATAGGGAGGCTCCAAAATGAAGCTATGGAAAAATTTTTGAGGGTGGTTGTAGCGGCTACAACACTTGGCGACACATTGGTAGAACTCTAGCTCTCTAAATGGACCTTGTTCGTAAAAAGCAAGTCTAACACCTCCGAAAGTATTGTTCAGTTCTCTGTTCGTCTTGGTTTCCACACTTGCTTGATTGTAAGATGTAGCATCTGCCAAGCTCTTTCTTGGTTGGCACAAATTCCAAGCCAATCCAATACAGTTGTGTCGATTGGGGATGAGGGGTATATTGGCGCACAAGCAATATAGCTGTTAGAGTTTTAGTTTCATCTCTGGTGTTGCTCTGCTGCCAGTAGGCCTAGACTATACCTTGACGAAGTCACGCAGGAACACAATCATTTCTTCGCTGCCAATGAGCCTGGTTAATACCCAGGAAAAGTTACTTGCATCACCTCTCTACGCAGGAAGTCTTTCTCTTCTTTCCCCTTATTCATTTTTCATTTTTTTCGAAATTTTTCACTTTTCATTTTTTTCATTTTTCATTTTCATAAATGTGCATAACACCTATTCATTTCAAAAGTGGAAGAGTGATCCTGACTTATTGAGAGCAGAAGATGTTGTTCCTTCAGAGAAGTAGTTTATATATACCTCTAACGTGCTTATTAAGGTTTTCCCCCTCACCTTACTCTACTTGACGGAGCTGACAAGGATTAACCCAAAAACAACCGACTAAAGTAGGTGACACTAGTTAGTGTACAAGCGTTGTGTTTTCACCAAGGTTCACTTCAAACAGTACATATTTTCCATCAACATATCATGGACTAAAGATAACAAGTTCTTCATACAAAGGTAGGACGAAAAATAACCAAGTATTGATAACTACACAAGTCCTCTTGTAATTTACAAGCTTGTTTCGAGAGTCACACACAGTTTCATGCAAAACTAACCTACGAACGTAAACAAGAGAAAAACCACTAGACAAAGTGAAAACAGAAGTAAATGCAGAACAAAACTAAGTAAGCAAACAAGCGTGCAAGAAAACAACATGCAAGGTAAGAAGCAAACATACATGAAAGAAAACAAACCAAAATCAAACACTACTCCTACTCCTAAGCTAACGTTGCATGGGCCTGATCACATGAAGTGATACTTCCAATGCAGCCATCGATGCAGTGGTTGACCCATGTTGGTGAAGGCCTTGTTCATGAACAACATATTGAAATTTCTAAGTCTAACCCGTTAGAAATTCTTCCTGCACTATTTGGTTTATTTCACCTACTTGACTAATTCCTTAACAAGTTATTTAACCATATAAATACTGAAAATAAACACAAACACAGTCTCAACCATCTACAGATCGTCAACTGAAAGAAATAGACAAATACACAAGGGACACTTTTATTTTTAGACAATCATCCAGCTTGTTTCAAGAGTCACACACAGTTTCATGCGAAACTAACCTACAAACGTAAACAAGAAAACAAACACAAAACAAAGTGAAAGCATAAGTAAATGCGGAAGAAAAGCAAGTAAGAAAACAAGAATGCAAGGTAAGAAGCAAGCATACATGCAAGGTAAGAAGCAAACATACATGAAAGAAAACAAACCAAAATCAAACACTTCTCCTACTCCTAAGCTAACGTTGCATGGGCCTAAGAACGTGAAGTGATACTTCCAATGTAGCCACCGACGCATTGGTTAACCCATGTTGGTGAAGGCATGGTTCGTGAACAACACGTTGAAATTTCTAAGTCTAACCCATTAGAAATTCTTCCTACACTATCTGGTTTATTTCACCTACTTGATTAATTTCTTAACAAGTTATTTAACCATATAAATACTAAAAATAAACAAAAATGTAGTCTCAACTATCTATAGATCATCAACTGAAAGAAATAGACAAACACACAAGGGACACCATTATTTTTAGACAATCATCCCTGGAAAAACTCAACCTCAGAAAACTGGTGCAGCTATTCTGAGGGTTTTATTATTAAGAATCTTTCTTGAGTACAACTAGGGTGCCAAATTGGCTCACCCACCAGAGATATCTATCTGGAAGTAATGCCTCCCTTTAGAAGCAGATATTCGTCAAGTCTACTCCATGAAAATCTCTCCAATGCTTTTCTAAGGCTCTACTTCAGCCCTCCTGGCCTCTGCATGACTCTGAAGCCACCTACATCAGCCTTCTACTACTCTGTGTGGGCTCTCTGGCCCTCTACATCACCCATGCATGTCGTGCTAGCCTCTACGCGGTCACTATGGCCCTCTACGTGGCTCCTGTTGGCTTTGCATATCCTTCTCTGCCTCAGCACTAATCCTTCGGCACTATCTATGCATCTCTTCTATGCACTCACTACCCCCCACTAGAACTTTGATCACTTGTTCGAATTTTCTTAGCAAACCCTGCTCCAGAAAATTGAACTGACTGATCAATCTTGGTGTATCTCCAATTGACCCTCAAGCCTCCTCTTATACATTTTTATGTTGAGTCTTCAACAGACAAGATTAAATCTCTAATAAATGACTAAGATTATATTTGGCTTGATCCATGTCATTTAGAACATTCTCACCAAGTTTTATATTAATACCCATTAATATTTTAATTTTCCTAAGTTTATACTTAGGAACTCCAATAAAAATATTAATTATTTTAATATCTGTCTAACCGGGTGGAATTTCCCCAAACCATTTTTGGGTCTCGAATATCTCATGTGCTTTAGGCCCTACACTAATTTTCATGGCTAGAATGTATTCGATGCTATCCCAAATCAACACAACACAACTGCAAACTAGCAAACATGAAAGATATAACAATGAAGACAAACACACTATAAGTTTAAATGTGTCCACAGAACATAAGTGAGTGCAAGTACATGAAATGCAGTCTGTGGACATATGATGGTGTTGTGTGACACTGCATGCTGTTGTTAAGTATACGCATACTCTTGACTGTGACATGCAAGTAAATGAAAGAAACAAAGACAACTTGTGTCGTGCATGTGTGCTTTCTATGTAAGATTCCTCCAATGCATGAGTGATGGGATCGTGTAGTTTGAGTGGAGGAAGACTAATCTATGTGTGATATTGAACTTCAATGCATATAGATGAGTGATGAGGAGCCTTGGGTGTTTCAACAATTTCCTGATCGGAAGTGAAACCAACCTTGGGACAACGAGGGCTTGACATAAACATTAGCTCGGGCTAAAGTGCCTCGATAGTCTGTGGGGTTTCAACTTCGTCGAAAAATAGATCATCCTAAATAGGTGGCTTCAAAAAATCAACTGCGATAGAATCATCATCATGATTGAATACGAGAGTAAATAGATCATGATAGCTATGATAAAAAAAATCAATGATTTCATCAGCATCCTCATGATCTGATGAATCAAATAGAAGGGTAGATGAGAAGTGAAAAAATTCACCCTCTTTGTTTCTAAAAAAGGTAGATGAAAAATCAAGTGGATTTTCAGTGAATAATTTATCATCTCCATTGTTGGATGATGCACAGATATCCAACGTATTATGTGAATGATCAACAATGGGTGCATCCATAAACAAAGATACACATGTGAAATCGTGCATGGCAGAATCACCAAAGATGTCAAGAAAAAATGGAGGAGACTCAGACAAAAGGGATTCATTCTTTGCCAAGGATTGATGCTCAAGATCCCAATCATACTCTTCATGAATGAAAACATAGGTTGGTTGTGCAACACCAACTCCGATGATAGCTTGATCGCTGTTCACAACAAGTATAGTGTTTGGAACGAAAGAACACAAGAAATTGAAATCTGGAGGATCAGCAGAACACAAACATGGAGGTTGAGGTAAAATAGTGATGTGACAACCCTAGGATTCACAACAAAATCTGTGCAAAAATTGAGAGAAGTTATGTTGGGAGGATGTGACAGTTGAATGGATGTGTGTGCCTGTTCTCCCACATAACTTTGCAGTGGTGGAGCTATTTGATGAGGGGATGGAGGATAGTCATTTGTGACAACAACCGTGTCTGTCTGTGGTTGTGTAGCTCCATCACTAAAGTGTGTTGAGTAGGGCTTGGGCTTAAACATCTTCTTGGGATTGACTAATTTTTTAAGATAGTATTCAAATCAATCCGCAAGATATGAAAATTTCATCTGACTTTTTGGAGCTTGAAACTGTAACACATGGAAGCGTTCCCAAAATTCCATAGGTGATTCATGTGGGGCATTCCATTGTTGTAATCATTTTTGGTCAAGAGGTTCTAGTTCAAAATTATGGATGTAGATTCAATGAGATCATAGAACTGGTCAAGTGAGTGCACGCTTCTAGGAGGAATACTATAGCACCACCATTCTGGGGATTCGCGAAGTGTGTATGAAAGTAAAAGTCTGACCTCTTCAGCATTTAACTCATCTACTTTCTCAAGGAATACATATAATTCTTTTGAGTACTCAGGCTAGGATACTTCACCTTCACCATCATACATGAATTCAAACAAGAGATCAAAAACCTCCATTGTGATGTTGAGAGGTTCGACATGCGAAAGACATCGTGGAGGGATGATTTTAATAGAATCCATGATAGATGTGCAAAGTTTCAAAACAGGATGAGAGGACACAGCTTGTCATCTGGCCCTCCTTCTAGCCCTAGAAATGTTGACAATGATGGACCCGTCAACATGTTAGGGGATCTCCCTAGTAAGAAGTCCCAACTAGACTTTAGACCGTTTGGTGTAGAAGTCCCAACAGTGGGTCGTACGATATTGCCTTGACCGCGGTTGTGCATAAAGGCAAGTAAGATGTCCCTATTGGTAGCAAGGGTGTGACATATGCATCAAGTCAAGGAAGGTTCAACAATTCTAACACATGGAGGGTGAGGTGAGTGCGCCCCTTAGAAACCTATGAAAGAAAGGAGTTAAGAAGGGAACACACGAGTGAAGATGCATCATAAACTGGAAGGAAAATAAGCTGGCAATCCAAAGTGATGGTTAAACCAACAACAGATTTCATTAATATTTATACATATATAGGAAATCCATACATGCATGCGTAAGCAAATAGATACATATATTATTAGAGTAAACAAGTTAGATGAAATACAATAACAGCATATGCATGAAACATGTTGGCTCTATTATATTAAGAAGTGAAAGTTCCAATCATACAATACAACCATGACGAACCACTAGTTTCAACAGTGGAACATTACAGTCACTTTTGCTTGCTTTTCCAAAGAGATATACTAGCTCTGCACAATGGAGAAGCCAAGGCTCATTACAATAATCTCCAAGCTTTCTCTAAGATACTCCTATCAGAAGCTTGGCTGACCAAAAGCCTCTAAAATGAGTTATGAGGTACTATATATAGCAAAGGGTGTGGTGGCCTTTGACATTCCCCATTGTGACTGTTTGATCCAAGACGATCTGTCAGATTAATGCATTCAAAGAAGTCAGGTTGTCATTGGTCTCATCAATTGTCACCAGAGTTTTCAGTTCTCTCAGGGTTGTTTTGTCGATAAGGTTTCATGGTGAAATGTCACAATGTGACAAATTGGTTTGATATGGTTCATTTAAAAGGACATGAGCTATGGTATCTAAATATGGTTCAAAATCTATTAAAAACCTAAGCCTAACTTAACACATTAATCCTAAACCTAAAAAACCTAATCCAAGCATCACTTACCTAAGACTAAATCCATAAAATCCTAAGTTAATTAACCCTCGACGTTATTCATTTTGAAATTCAAAACATTACAAAACATAATAAAAAGGTTTCTAACCATGTCCTTAGACCGAAACAGAACCGTGGTAATGTGACCAGAAGCAATGTTGACTGTAAGGAATCAGAACCGCAAACATAAGCCACCAGTTGTGAACCACATTGGAGATGGTTATGGCAGTCTGCATGTGAGCAGTGCATGGATTGACCGTCGAGGTTAGCATTAACCACAACATTTACTGTCGTGGGTGTAACGTGTGAGTGGGTTCAGAGTTTCACCGTAACCACAAATCGGAACCGCGCAGAAAAAACCACGGAGTTAGTGGTTAGCAACAGTTGTCACATGCATTCAGTTGACTGCAACTGCCGAGATTGACATGCAAGGTGGCAGCTTATGACAAGATTGCAACAACTCTGCATGTTCACATGCAGACAATTATCCAATTCCACCCAGTTAGCTGACCTCGAGTGGCTAAGTCTTTATGCTATAGTTATTTTTGGGTTTTTTAAAAATAGTTTATGTTTGGAATTAATTCAAGGACCATGGGATTAACCCTAGGTGGCCCTTTGTAACTAGACCGAACCTTATGAACCCAAATTAGGCCAAATTAATCCTTAAAGTTAGTGAAGGAAGTTTTTATATATTTTCAGGCTTATAAAAGGTGGATTTGCTTCTTTGAAGAGATTATAGCGGTTTTGGTTTTTAATTTGCAGTTTCTAGAGGTCATAGGCAAGTTTGTTTTCAATCTAATAGGGGCATCCGAGGTTGGTTTTGGAAACCATCAGAATTGTTGGAAATCTAGTTCATAGGGCTATTTGTTGATAGTGATCAGAAGTGCCTATGTTCACATTCAGTCTAATTTTTTCCTCTGTGTAATCAACTTCTCCTGTTTCAATCCTAATAAAGTAGTCGCCCATCTTGAATTCTGACCCGGAGACGTATTCTATCAGGGATGAACTCCGTAATCAACTTTGTTGTCTAGTATCACTGTGCTTTTGTTGTTTATACTTCGGTTATGTATTGATTTTATGTTTAATCAGCTATCGTAAAGTGTTCTTATCAAGAAGTTTTCCTCGATTTTGTGTGCTTTCAGCTAACATTCAAATCGAAAATGGTTAATCAATTCTACATTAGTTTTTAGTTTATGATCATTTCAGATCATATAATTTGGTATCAGAGCAGGTTACATTTGTATAATTTTCCATTGAATGTTAACTAGGTCAAAGTCATAATGAGGAGAAGGAATCCCTAAGAAGATCGATCTAGAGATTGGAAAGCGACGAGTCTTTCAGAAATCGACCATGTCAGGATCGGATGCAGGTGGAAACACTGAAACCAAGATGAGTGAAGAGCAGTTTCAGCAGGTGTTCTTAACCATGCAGAAGATGTTGGGAGAATTGTACGAAGACAAGAAGGTTAGAGATGAAGCTTCTTCTTCAAAGCCATCGAAGAAGGACAAAGGTAAAGGGAAGACTAATAAACCACCTTCACCTCCATCATCTCCATCATCATCATCTTCTTCTTATTCCAGTGCAGAATCTGAAATAGAAAAGAAACCTAAGAAAACATCTCTCTTGAAACTTGATGTTAAATTTGAATTACCTATTTATGCTGGTGAAATGAATCATGAAAAGTTAGATAACTGGATTTTGTATTGAGAACATCTCTAATGATAAAAAAAAAATTAAGTTAGCTACACTTCGAATGGGGGGAACAACTTTAATCTGGTGGGAAAGTAAAACTCAAATAGATGTAAAGCGAAAAGGAAAAATCATCTCTTCCTGGTCTAAGTTCTTAAAATCTCTTAGGAAACAGTTCTATCCTTTAGGATATATGCAACAAGATGTGATTGATTGGCAGCATCTAAGGGAAGGTAAAGGGGAGAATATTTAGGATTTTACTCAGGAGTTAAGAAAGAAAGCATTGGAATTTGGTATTTCATTGGATACACATGAAAATTTGTTAAAATACATTAGCAGTTTACATTCATATTTGCAGCATACTTTATTGATGTTTAATCCTGATGATTTTGATGAGGTGTATGTTCAAGCCACACATATTGAATCAGGTGGAAGGCCATTCAAGTTTTCAAGAAAACCAACCAGACAATTAGAAATCAAGGATTCCAAAGATAGAAAGAAGAAGGGTAATCTGAAGGGAAAGAGAACATCAACAACTCAGAAGGAAGGCGAAATACCTACTTGTACTCATTTCCAGAGGATCGGACATGATGAGTCCAAATGTTGGAAATTTCATCTAGAACTCAAACTGAAGAAGTTTCTAAAGAAGATAGGTGAGAAGAAGGCCAATACATCAATCCAACAAGATTTGGGTTCTGGCTCAGTTAATGAAGGTAAAATAACTACAATGGTTTCAACAGGTAAAACTTATGATATTGGTTCAAGTTCTAAAACTTCTATACCTTCGTCCAATCGATGTCATCTAAATGAGGATAAAAGCATTGAATTATTTTACATAAGGATAACTTCTAAGAACACAAAGATAGAGACATTATTTGATAGTGGATCACATGCAAATTTAATATATAAAGATTTAGTTTAGAAATTGGGTTTGGAGACGCATAATCATCCATGACCATACCCTCTAGGTTGGTTGAATAAAGAAACTCATATTAATGTCACAAAGTAGTGTCGATTAAAATTTTTCATTACAAATCATTACATTGATGAAGTAGATTTAGATGTGATTTCAGCTAATATATGTGTAGTGGTGTTGGGAGGTCCTTATCTCTATGATCATGATGCAGTGTTTTATAGGAAATAGCATAAATATCATCTTAAGAAAGATGGAATTGAATTTATTTTTCGGGCACATAAACTTAAAACACACTTGGATTTAGTTTCGGTTAATCAGATGAAGAGATTAATAAGTTCAAGTAAGAAATACCTACTTATGGTTGTGAAAGAACAACATAAGGATCGACAAGATGCTTTTCCAGGTTGTGAATCTTAGTTTAAAGATAGTTTGGTTAAAGTGGTAGATTCTTTTCAAAATCTATTTAAGGAACCAAAAAATCTTCCTCCAAAAAGAGAAATACAACATGAAATACAACTAATGTTAGATGTCCCTCTTCCTAATATTGGAATGTATCACCTGTCAGTTATAGAGAATGAAGAAATAAAGAAACAAATACAGGAATTGGTTGAAAAAGGTTTTATTCGACCTAGTTCATCTTCATGTGGCTCACCCATAATTTTGGTTCCTAAGAAAGACGGGACATGGGGAATGTGTGTCGACTTTAGGGCCTTAAATAAAATAACAATAAAAAACAGTTATCCCCTTCCCAGGATAGATGATTTACTTGATCAACTGAAAAAGTTTGTCTATTTTACTAAGTTAGATTTAAGAAGTGGGTATCATCAAATCCGCATAGCAGAAAATGACATCTGGAAAACTAAATTCAAAGCTAGACAGGGACTATTTGAATGGTTGCTAATGCCTTTTGGTTTGTGTAATGCACCATAAACTTTCATGTGGGTTATGAATGATATTTTTCGCCAATACATTGATAAATTTATCATAATCTACTTAGATGAAATTTTGATTTTCGGTTCCAGTATAGAAGAACATGTTAAACATGTTAAGCAGGTGTTTGAAGTATTAAACAAGGAACAATTGTACCTTAAACTTTCCAAATGTGAGTTTGGGAAAACTTCACTGAATTATCTTGGTTACATAGTTGGAGGTGGAAGTTTAAAAATAGATCCAACTAAAATTGAAGTGATTGTTAAGCGGCCAAGACCACAGAATGTGATTGAAGTTAGAAGTTTTTTAGGTGCAATTCAGTATTGGAGAAAATTTATTGCTCAGTTTTCTTTGATTGCTTCACCATTACATGCTTTAACAGGTTCCAAAGTCCCCTTTCAGTGGGGAGGAAAACAACAAAAAGCTTTTGATACACTTAAGCAGAAAATAATTACATCACCAATATTATCTTTACCACACATTTAACAACCCTTTGAAATTGAAACAGATGCTAGTGGTTATGCAATGGGTGTAGTCTTACTTCAGAAAGGGAAACCAATTTGTTTTCATTCAAAAACTTTCTCTAAAGCTGTAATAAATTATATGACATATGATAAAGGACTATTTTATTTGTTCAAAAGTGTTAAGAAATGGAAACATTATTTAATGGGTAAGGAAACAATGATTCACACAGATCATCAACCGCTTCAGTACTTATAATCTCAAACTAAGTTGTAGCAATCATGAAATTACAGATGGGTAGGGTTTCTTTAGAAATTTCACTTAGTAATTAAGTACAAGAAAGGTGTTACAAACAAAGTAGCTAGTATGTTGTGTAGGCCATCTTTGAATGCTTCCGTAGTTCTACATAGTAGTTCTTTAAAACATGAAAGTTATATAGAACAATATAGAATGGATGTTGATTTCAAAGATATTTATGAATCACTAACTCATGGTGCTTAGGTGGAAGAGATCAATTATCATGTTTGTGACAGGTTGTTATATCATCTAGGTAAGTTATGCATACCACGGACAAAAAGAGTGCATGTTGTTCGAGAAGCACATTCTTCTCGTATTTCAGGGCATTTTGGAGTAAGAAAAATAATGGGACAAGTACAAAGGTATTGTTACTGGCCTCGTATGTATGAAACTGTTGCTAAATACATTAAAGGGTGTGTGATGTGTTCGACCAGAAAATGAGGCAATCGAAAGATTGGTTTATACATGCCACTTCCAATTCCTTTACGCCCATGGGACAACATTTCCATGTATTTTGTTGGAGGACTTCCTATGTCCAGGAGAGGGCATGATTACTTGTATGTTTGGTTGAAAGATTCAGCAAAATGTATATTCTTATTCCTTGCAAAAAGAAAGTGACATCTAAATAGACTACAAAGATGTTCTTCGATCAGGTAAGGGTTAATTTTGGTTACCTACTTCTATTATTTCTGATCCAGACACTCGTTTTGTAAGAGAATTTTGGTCCACCTTATGGAAACTCATGGACACAAAGTTGAAAAAGAGCACAAAATTTAACCCACAAACAGATGGTCAAACTGAAGTGGTAAATAGGACCGTTATACATATTCTTCGAGGGTATTGTAGTAAACAACCTAAATTGTTGGATGAATCTTTATCTTATGTACAACATGCTTACAATCAAGCCTTACATTCATCTACTAATCGATCACCATTTGAAACATGTTTTGGGTATCTACCGAAGTCACCAATGTATTTCATGTTTGCAAGAGATCAAAGTGGGTGAACATGATGATGCAAACAAAGCAGTTAAGTTCATTCAATGGATACAATAGATACATGCAGCAGTGCATGATAAGTTAGAGAAGAGTCAAGCCAAACACAAAATGTGCCATGACAAGCATCAAGTCGATCATCATTTCTAGGTCGGAGATTAGGTATGGTTGTATATCAGTAAAGATAGGTTAAAAGGAGAAGGTAAAAAATTGAAACCCATCAGGTATGGCCCTTTCAAGATTATGGAAAAGATTGGAAATAATGCATTTCGATTAAATTTACCTCCTTACATGTGAATTTACTCAGTTGTAAATGTAGAAAATATGAAATTATATGAACCTCCGATGACCCTGGATCTCGAGGAAGATACACAGATTTTGAGTATTGATGATTTGACACCTGAGTACATGAATGAGTTGCAGGAAGATATCATCTTGGATGAGAAGACTCAAAATTCAATGTGTGGTAATGTTGAATATCTCTGAGTAGGACTCAAGGGCATGAATCTGAGCAAGGCATGGTGGATGGAGATCAGAAAAGTGAGGGAACTGCACCCTCACCTGGTATCTGCTTAAAACCAAAATTTTGTGGTCCAAAAGCTTTCAAGTGGAGAGGATTGATTCAGGAGGATCTGTCAGATTAATGCATCCAGAGAATTCATGTTTTCGTCAGCCTCATCAATTGTCGCTAGAGTTTTCAGTTCTCTCAGGGTTGTTTCATCGATAAGGTTTCGTGGTGAAATGTCACAATGTGACAAATTGGTTTGATATGGTTCATTGAAATAGGCATGAGCTATGGTATATAAATATGATTCAAAATCTATTAAAAACCTAAGCCTAACCTACCACATTAATCCTAAACCTAAAAAACCTAATCCAAACATCACTTACCTAAGACTAAACCCCTAAAAACCTAAGTTAATGAACCCTCGGCCTTATTCATTTTGCAATGCAAAACATTTCAAAACATAATAAACAAGCTTCTAACTACATCCTTAGACTGTAGCAGAACCGTGGTAATGTGACCAGAGACGATGTTGACCGTAAGGGTTCAGAACTACAAACATAAGCCGCTAGTTGTAAACCACATCGGAGATGGATGTGGTAGTCTGCATGTGAGCTGCACATGGATTGACCGTCGGGGTTAGTATTAACCACAACATTTATCATGGTGGGTGTAACATGTGAGTAGCATTAGAGTTTCACTGTAACCACAAACCGGAACCGCGCAGAAAAAATTGCGAAGTTAGCGGTCAACAACGATTGTCACATGCAGTCAATTGACCGCAATCGTCGGGATTGACATGCAAGGTGGTGGCTTATGACAAAACCACAACACCTCCGCCTATTCACATGCGGACAATTATCCAATTCCGCCTAGTTAGCTGAACTCTAGTGGCTATGTCTTTATGCTATGGTTATTTTTGGGTTTTTTAAAAACAGTTTGTGTTTGAAATTAATTCAAGGACCATGGGATTAACCCTAGGTGTCCCTTTGTAACTAGATCGAACCTTATGAACCCAAATTAGGAAAAATTCATCCTTAAAGTCAGTGAAGGAGGTTTTTATGTATTTACAGGCTTATAAAAGGCGGATTTGCTTCTTTGATGAGATTAGAGTGGTTTTGGTTTTTCATTTCCAGTTTCTAGAGGTCATAGGCAGTTTTGATTTCAGTGTAATAGGGGCATCCGACGTTGGTTTTGGAAACCGTAAGAAGCGTTGGAAAGATAGTTCAGAGGGCTATCTATTAATAGTGATCAGAAGTGCCTACATGTACATTCAGTCTAGTTTTTTTCACTATGTAATCAACTTCTCATTTTTCAATCTTAATAAGGTTGTCACCCATCTTGAATGCAGACCCGGAGATGTAGTCCATTAGGATGAACTCTATAATCAATTTTGTTGTTTGGTATCATTGTGTTTTTGTTGTTTATAATTTTGTTATGCATCAATTTTATGTTTAGTCAGCTATCGTAAAGTGTTCTTATCAAGAAGTTTTCCTCGATTTTGCATGCTTTTAGCTAACATTCAAATCAATAATGGACAATCAATTCTACATCAGTTTTTAGTTTCTGATCATTTCAGATCACTATTCATATACCCTCATGACTCTTCATCTACTCTATGAATATTACATCCAACTATCAACACTTGAACTTCCACTTGACAAGACGTTACATACAATCTGCACATGTAACCATGTGAGACAAAATAGGCTTGAGCAAGCCATGCAAGACATCACTATGATTCAGACAACTGTGGGAAGACCAACTCTTCGACATCCTCATGATGGTCGATGGTGGCAAACTGATGCCAAGCTTGGTAGTTCGTGATCGTGTCCATGTACTCTATGGTGACATCTTTCTGGAAACAAACTCTTGCCTCCATTGCATCCAGGTACACTACTCTAGCTCCTTTGTCCAACTCATCTAATAACATGTGCATCATTGCCTTGAGTGCGATTGAACTAGTGACATACTGATGCATGGTGTCTACACTGATTACCAAGTCTGTGTTGGTGGCTATGTGCATCAACTTGTCAAAGTACAATTCAAGCTCCAGTCAGACTTGTTCCTTCATCTTTGCCTCAGTGAGTGTCCCAATTGATGGGATCGCATGCATGTGAACAACAACTTCCATACTCCTAAATACCCATGCATGAGAAGCCTACAAACTAGTGATGAGCTGCGGGAGATTTTCATAGTTCTAGATCTAACTTCGGATGCATGCCTTCAGCTCGACTACTTTGGGCTTCATCATTTTGGGCAAGTGTAATGGGGCTCCCTTGTATCTCATTGTCCATGTTTGTATGTAGTCAACAATAGTATGCACATTTGAAAAGATATGTGATATCATAGCACATCGCTACTGCCAACCATTGAGATGGACAACTGCCTTATGCATGGTACCAAACTTGGAATACAACACCTACATTATTGTCTCAAGGGACGATATTTTATTGAGAATTGCTGTCTTCAACTCTGCTCAGGTGGATGTTGTAACCAGTTCTCCTCCCTACTTGTCCATTTGTAACTCCTTAGCCATTCACTTATTCTTAGTAGTCAAGAAGTGAACACTCGAGCTAGTGGCTTTGGCATATGCTTTGGTAGCATCGACCAATGCTGTTGGATGCTTGCGCACATCAGACACGATCACTCCTTTAAAAAACTATGCAGGAGATGTGTTGACATCTCGAGTAGACACTCTGCATTGTAGGTTTTAACCCCATACAGAAATTACCTGCATACGAATTCTAAATCATAGGAAAAATAAAAATGCGAGAGCATAACACATAAAACACATATACACAAAGATTTCCCACTGGATCTCAAAACCGAGACTCCCAGCTTGATTTTTCATTATGTTCCTTTCAATGTTAGAATACATATTTATACATGTCGAAGCATTCAATACCATGGATTGAAAAACCATCACGTCCAATACCATGGACCAAAAAAACCATTGATCCAATACCATGGACCGAAAGCCATCGCGTCCAAAAAACATGTGCGAAAATCATGCACGAAACCATAGGTGGGTCCTCCCAACCTAACATAGGGTCCAAAACCAAAATTTTTCGGGGTGCTGCCCCAGACCCCATAAAGTGGGGTTACGGGTACCCCTCAAACCCCCTGTTAACTATGTGGAAAGAATATAACACAACCCAACAATCTCCCACTTGTTGTTTTCTTTCCACAGGGGGCCACAGGAGAGCTTAGTCATTTTTCCAGCCTGAAACACCCATTGTTTCTCTACACCAAGAGAACTTCTCAGAGCTCACAGATTTTGTCAATGCATCTGCAGTATTATTCAAAGTGTCCACCTTTACCAGCAACACCTTTTTGTCTTCTATCATATCCCTAACAAAGTGATACTAAACATCAATGTGCTTTGTCTTTGAATGATAAGCAGGGTTCTTTGCCAAGAAAATTGAACTTTGGCTATCATAGTCTATCCTTATAGCTCCCTGTACTAACCCCATACTTGAACACAATCTCTGCAACCAAACTGCTTCCTTGCTTGCATGAGTGGCTGCCATGTACTCTACCTCTGTAGTTGATAGTGCCACTACAGATTGTTTCTTACTCATCCAACTGACTGCACCTCCAAATAGGTTAAACACATACCCACTTATAGATCTTCTCTGATCTAGATCTCCAGCCTAGTTTGCATCAACAAAGCCACGGATATCCAACACTTTGTCCAATCCTGGTCTTCCTTGGTAGCACAAACCATAATCACTAGTGCCATGAAAATACCTGAAAACACGCTTCACTGCTGTCCAGTGCTCCTTTCCTGGTTTTGACATAAACCTGCTCAATACTCCCACTGCATGTGCAATGTCTGGTCTAGTACAGAACATGGCATACATCAAGCTACCGACTGCACTTGCATATGGAACACGGGACATGTCCTCTTCCTCTTCTTGTGTCTTGGGACACTGTTCAGCAGATAACCACACACCTACAGGAATAGGAACCTTCACCGGTTTACTATCCTGCATATTAAACCTCTGCAATATTGTCTCGACATACTTCCTCTGGTTTAACCAGAGCTTCCTCTTTGCCCGATCTCTTTTAATTTCCATGCCAAAATATAGTTTGCAGCACCGAGATCTTTCATGTCGAATTTGGAGGAAAATTGGGTCTTCAAATCTTGGATAATTTCTTTGTCATTTCCAACCAAAAACATATCATCCACATACAAACCAGATAAATTAACACGGTCACCAATTAATTTAAAATACACACAATGATCTGCTTTGCTTCTGGTGAAGCCAAGTCCCCGTATAAATGTATCAATTTCTGATACCACATCCTTGGTGACTGTTTTAACCCATACAGAGACTTCTTTAACTTGCATACTAGTTCTTTCTTACCCTTCACCGCAAAGCCTTCAGGTTGCTTCATGTAGATTTCCTCTTCCAAATCCCGTGAAGAAATGTTGTCTTCACATCCATCTGTTCCTCAAAATCAAAAGCAGCAGCAACAGATAAAAGTAATCTATAGAAGTTACCTTGGCAACAGGAGAAAAAATATCACCAAAATCAATTCCCGGCACCTGGGAATAACCTTTTGCTACCAACCGAGCTTTGTATTTCTCCACCTTCCCTTCGGCATTTGTCTTCTTCTTGAACACCCATTTGCTGCCAATGGGTTTCCTTCCAGCCGGCAACTCCACCAGATCCCAAGCCTTATTTTTGTGCAAAGACATTTCATCAACCATGGCCTCTTTCCAGAGTTTTCCATCCTCTGAATTCACTGCTTCCTTCACAGTTCTGGGATCATCATCAGTAACAGACAAAGCAAAGTTTGAACAGAAAGCAGATGGACTATACCTTTCTGGCTGCTTTCTTTCTCGAGCTGATCTTCTCACAGCCGGAGTTTGTGGCTCTTCATCTTCTGATTCCTCCTCTGCTACAGAGTCTGATTCTTCCTCCTTTAGTTCAAACTCTATCTTCACAGGTTCCTTTGGTTGGACTTCATGTTTAATAACATCTTTCACCTCTCTGAACACCACATCGCGGCTGTACACAACCTTCCGTGTGACTGGGTTCCAAAGTTTGTAACCCTTTAAACCATCCTTATACCCAATAAAGATGCACTTTTCAGATTTACTATCCAACTTGGTTCGGTTCTCCTTTGGAACATGTACATATGCATCACATCCAAACACCCTCAGATGTGAAAGAGAGGGTTT